>CAWUFW010020387.1:0-153177 GCA_963921515.1 Calotriton arnoldi
GCACCGATCGGTCCATTGCAGTACAACGCGCACAGGGGTACAACGCGTACCGCACACATTGAATGCAATGGGCCGGCCGGAGGCACCGATCGGTCCATTGCAGTACAACGCGCACAGGGGTACAACGCGTACCCGCACACATTGAATGCAATGGGCCGGCCGGAGGCACCGATCGGTCCATTGCTGTTCAACGCGCACAGGGGTACAACGCGTACCCGCACACATTGAATGCAATGGGCCGGCCGGAGGCACCGATCGGTCCATTGCTGTTCAACGCGCACAGGGGTACAACGCGTACCCGCACACATTGAATGCAATGGGCCGGCCGGAGGCACCGATCGGTCCATTGCTGTTCAACGCGCACAGGGGTACAACGCGCACCGCACACATTGAAAGCAATGGGCCGGCCCGGAGGCACCGATCGGTCCATTGCTGTTCAACGCTGCTACAGGGTACAACGCGTACCCGCACACATTGAATGCAATGGGCCGGCCGGAGGCACCGATCGGTCCATTGCTGTTCAACGCGCACAGGGGTACAACGCGTACCCGCACACATTGAATGCAATGGGCCGGCCGGAGGCACCGATCGGTCCATTGCTGTTCAACGCGCACAGGGGTACAACGCGTACCCGCACACATTGAAAGCAATGGGCCGGCCGGAGGCACCGATCGGTCCATTGCTGTTCAACGCGCACAGGGGTACAACGCGTACCCGCACACATTGAATGCAATGGGCCGGCCGGAGGCACCGATCGGTCCATTGCAGTACAACGCGCACAGGGGTACAACGCGTACCCGCACACATTGAATGCAATGGGCCGGCCGGAGGCACCGATCGGTCCATTGCTGTTCAACGCGCACAGGGGTACAACGCGTACCCGCACACATTGAATGCAATGGGCCGGCCGGAGGCACCGATCGGTCCATTGCTGTTCAACGCGCACAGGGGTACAACGCGTACCCGCACACATTGAATGCAATGGGCCGGCCGGAGGCACCGATCGGTCCATTGCTGTTCAACGCGCACAGGGGTACAACGCGTACCCGCACACATTGAAAGCAATGGGCCGGCCGGAGGCACCGATCGGTCCATTGCTGTTCAACGCGCACAGGGGTACAACGCGTACCCGCACACATTGAATGCAATGGGCCGGCCGGAGGCACCGATCGGTCCATTGCAGTACAACGCATCACTGTACATGTGACTGGCATATGTCAGCATGCCTGTCTCAGATGGACATATGCCAGCCACAGATAGCTCCCAGGGAGTGAGGGGCACACCTACATCACGACAGCCTGTCCAAACCTTATCATAAGGCATGTAAGGCTGCATTTCCTATTGTGTGTATGTTGGTGTACATGTTGTCCTGTGGGTGTCACCTGTGGGCAGCCACCCCCAGGCTGTGCACGTGTTCATGGGGACAGGATCATGGGTGTTACGTGTACGTGACCACTGTGATGTGCAACTGTTCATATCTGTGCATGTGCCATGGTCACATTTCACAGTGGTGTTTGTGTATGTCATGTCACATACCCCGTGAGTCCCATGTGGGACGGTATGTTTGAGCCAGGGTGTCCCAGTGGCACAATAGTGATGGCCCTCCACAGTCTTTGTGCATGTAGTGTTTACAATGTCTCTGATTTCATGTGCACAATGGGAGACAGTCTCCACATCCACGTTGTGTGTGCATGGACTCTGATGTTGTGCGTGTGTGTCACAGACGTCCATGGCTCTCCTGCCATGGCAAGTGTGGCCACTACCTGTGGGGGTCATGTTTGTTTTGTTGTGGTGTACACATGATACTCCAGGTGATGCCAGTGTCCATGTGGCATTACAGGGTCCCTGGGAATGTGCCTGTCGTTGAGCTGTGGTGCCTGGGGCACATCTGTCCTCACATGTCACTGGGGGTGACTGTGACACAGCATCATGATATCCAATGGGCCAAACAGGGACAAATTGATGCCACCTGTAGGACCGTGTTGACAGATGTTGGCCATGTATGTACCATAAATGTCGTTCCGGTACTGCACACTTCATGTAGTTGTGCCTCATGATGATGTATGTTGGGATCTTGAGTGTGTTCAATGCCGCATATGTGGGGTGACTGACGATCTTGCTTACTTCTCCTCTGCACTGCAGGGCTCCTGCTGTCCATCGGCCATTCCCAGACCTGGCAACGATGGTGGAACGGGACAGCATCCGACGGTACCGCTTCACCAGGCAGCTGATTGAGGATTTGGCAGTGCAGTTGTCCCCACATTTGCAGCCTGGCCGGCCGTATCCTACAGCGCTGACCCCCAAGGTGAAGGTGATGGCAGCCCTACACTTCTTTGCCACCGGTACCTTCCAACATACTGTGGCGTCTGCTGGTGGGATGTCACAGACCATGTTCAGCCGTGTGCTCCGCGATGTTTTGGCGGCAATGTTGCTCTTCCTGAACCGGTACATCTATTTCCCTAGACTGCGACGACTCACTGACGTGAAGAGTGACTTTTATGCCCTGGGGAGGATGCCGCATGTCATTGGCTCCATTGATGGGACACATGTGGCTTTGGTACCACCACAGGCCCAGGAGCAGGCCTACAGGAACCGCAAGCACTACCACTCGGTCAATGCACTGGTGGTGTGTCTTGCAGACATGACCATCACACACGTGTGTGCCCGTTTCCCTGGTTCAGCACACGATGCCTTTGTGATGAGGAGTAGTCGCATCCCCAGGTTGATGGCACAGATGCAGAACCAGCGTGCCTGGCTTGTCGGTGTGTACTGACTTTGTGCCATTGTGTGTGATCTGATCTGTAGTATTCCGCCCACTTTTCCAAGTCAGCTGATGTGCACTTGTCTGTCCGTAGGTGACTCGGGATACCCCAACATGCCGTGGTTGCTGACACCCCTCAGGAACCCTGTGACACCTGCCCAGATGCGCTACAATGAGGCACATGGTCGGACCAGGAGAGTGATTGAGCGGACCTTTGGTCTCCTGAAGAGCCGCTTCCGCTGCCTGGACAAGACCGGAGGGTCCCTCCCATATGCCCCTGCGAAAGTGTGCAAGATTATCATCGTCTGCTGCATGCTCCACAACCTGGCAGTGCGGAAGGAGTTGCCTCTCATCCAGGATGACGATGACCAACATCCGCCACCTGTGGAGGATCCTGGCCTGGACCACGATGCCAGTGACGATGATGATGATGATGGTGATGGTGATGTCCGCACACAGCTCATCACCAACTTCTTTAGCTGAATGTGAGTATCCTGAGGTGTCATGTGAATGATGTGAGTTGGCATGATGTGTGGGTGGTGCTCTGGTGCTGTTGGAGTGTGTCCATGGGCTACTTGACAGGATGTGTGTTGCGATGTGTGGTGACAGGTGGGCTGTACTCCCCAACAGTGTTGACATGCTAACTTGGTTCTGGGTGGGTATCTTGTAACATGTATTGTGCATGAGTTTTGCTGTTCTGTCCTGTACTGCATTGCTTTTGACTGTGTGTCATTTCTGTCCTTCACAGGGTACTTTCAGATTCGTTTGGTCAACTGTGTCCACCGACGACGTGATTGCACATCCAGGCTGGTAGCTGTTGTGTCCCTACAGGTGATGTGCGCCACACCCATGGACTTCCTTCTGTCTACAGTTGTTGACTGTGTGCCCGCTACCAGGTGGGGTTACCTTGCATCTGTAGTGGTTACGGCATGTTGCTACTGTGTAATAAACCTGTGCTTCACTTAGTGATGTGCGTTGTCTGTGGTCACACATTTGACTGCCATTTGCTTACTGCACCTGTGGGCTACTTGACTACAACTGGGAATGGGTGTGGTGTCTGTGCATTGCACCGTCTTCCCTGGCAACATCAGTGTAGGCAATGAGTCAGATGGCCTAGGTGTGTATGTGTTGTGTAGCCCTGGTGGTGTGTCTCCCTCATATGTGTCACGTTGCCTGTACTCACATGCCTGTGTTGTCCTTGCTGTTGCAGTTCGCATACACTGTGTAATTTTGCAGTTCATCATCCCCATAACAGCACCCACGTTGGAATCACGACAGAGGCAAGTATGGTGTATTAGTGTGTTTATTGTGATAATAGTGCATAGGATGGATTGTGCTGTACATGAATCTTGCAATCCCAAGTTCCTAGATGAATAGAAAGTCCAGGTAGACAGGATCCCCAGTATCGGGGCCACTGTTGTCTGACACATTGTTCCAACTTATACTCCCCATGCAATGTGTGGGAGTAGTGTTGCCATCAACAGGGTGAACAGTCTGTGCACAAAGGCGAAAATCCAGAACAGGTTCAGGCTTCCTGGGAGTTGCGCTTGGCCATCAGCCTCTCACTTTCCCCTCCTCGGACGACCCCTCTTCTTGGGGGGGGCCCTCAAGTGCAGGCTGCTGCGGTGCAGGGGACTCTCCGCCAGAGTCCTCCTCCCTCCCTGTGGCAGTTGCAGTTTGTTCGGTACCAGATGTTGTTGGCACACAGGGAGGTGTGGACTGGTTGCTGTTCATCTGGCGGAGGCATTGTAAAATGTCCCTGTGCACCGCCGTCATCTCATGTAGTACATCCCACTTGGACTCCACGCGGGTCATGTGGGAGTCCACACGTGACATGTGGGAGTCCACACGTGACATGTGTGACTCCACTTGGGACATGTGGGAGTCCAAGCGGGCATGATGGGCAGCCTGCTGCTGTTTGATGTCTCTGAGGAGCCCCACTACCTGGCTGAGCTCTCCGGTGCTGGACTGGTACGCATCAGCTATGCGTACCAGTTGTGGGTCTTCATGCACACCAGCAACGTCTGCAAGCAGCGACCTCTGTCTCCCACCCCTCCCACCACCCCTGCTGACATGTGCAGTGTGTGCAGTTGCACGCACAGATAACCCTGGTCCACCTTGGGGGTTGGTGGTGGTGGTGGTGTCCATGGCCCCAGGTTGGTCCAGGGTCACTGCGCTGGTGTTGTTCCTTATTCTGTCCATGTCGGCAGGGATGGTATTCGTGGTGACAGTCGTTGGAGGGGTGGGTGCAGGGGGTGCAGCTGGTGGACCTGCTGGTGCTGCAGCTGGTGGTCCTGCTGGTGCAGCATGTTGACTTGCACCGGATGTGCCAGGTTGTTCATCGTCCGAGGAGGACAGAGGCTGTACGACGCCAGTGAGCTCGGCATCCTCTTGAGCCTGGGACTGGGACTCCTCAGCGTCTGCTGCTGTGTCCCTATCATCACCTGTTTTTGGGAGACACAAACAATGTATGTCATGTTTCTGCAGGCATCAGTGGTTGACACACCTGACAGTTGTGACTGTGCCTCGGGGTGCGGGCCTGTACATTGTATTGTCCTAAGTCGTCACAGTCAGGGGTTGATATTGGTGTGGCACATTGTCCTGCATTATTTGGGCATTTCTATGTATTCTCTGGGGTGTGAACATGGTCTGCATTGATTGTGTTTGGTTGACAGCCAGACCTCCTTCCCACCCACCCACCCGCCCAGTCAGTTATCCCACCATGGAACGTGCTTGCATTGCAGGGAGTGTAAGTTGTCTCTCAGGATGTCAGTCAGTGGTGTCCTGCTGTTTGTTGGTGCACAGTTGGCAGCAGGGCCTTGTGCTCCCCACAGCAGTAGCCAGTGTCAGCCATCTTGTGAGTCCTTCTCCACTCCCTGTGATGTGAGCATGGTTCAGGGTGGTGTTGATGGGCCAGTTGTGAGGCTGAGCAATGTCTGTGACTACGACTCCCATCATGCTATTGCCTCCACCCCCTTCCCAGCATGCCCATGCTTCCTTCCTTTTGACTCTGCTTCCCTGTGGGGTGGGCTGGCTGTGCTGACAGGATGGCTGGGAGTGTTGTCCTGGCAGTTGTTTGGCTAAGAGTCCCAAGAGTGTCCCTGTGCTTCACACAACATAAGCCAGGGTGGTGGTGCTTTGTGGGATCTTGTGTTAGGATGGAGGGCATTGCATTCTACCAGGTGGGTACTGTGGAGTTTGTGTTGGGGGGGGGTGTGAGGGGAGGTGCTGGTGACTATGGTCAGTGCTGCAAGTCCCCCTTCCCACCCAGCCAGCCAGATATCCCACCATGGAACGTGCTTGCATTGCAGGGAGTGTAAGTTGTCTCTCAGGATGTCAGTCAGTGGTGTCCTGCTGTTTGTTGGTGCACAGTTGGCAGCAGGGCCTTGTGCTCCTCACAGCAGTAGCCAGTGTCAGCCATCTTGTGAGTCCTTCTCCACTCCCTGTGATGTGCGCATGGTTCATGGTGGTGTTGATGGGACAGTTGTGGGGGGCAATATGTGTGACTGCGACTCCCATGATGCTATTGGCTACACTGACTTGGCCAGCATACACAGAATTCCTTCCTTTGAGTGGTCTTCACTGTGTGTTGGTGTTGTTGTGGTGGCTACATGTGTGGATGTGTGTGTTAGTTCTATTTGTGCCACTGCCTAGCTGTAGTTGTGGTTGTGTTTGTACATGTGTTGGCACAGTTGGATGTGACTTTTTTGATGGCATGTGTTGGGTTTATCTGACTGACATACACATTTTGGGATGATTCTGTTCTAGTTGCTGTGTAATTGCTATGAGTGCATGGTTTGACTCTCCCCTTGACAGTGATGTGTGTGTGTTTTGTGGCAGTATATTGTGTACATTTGTTGTGTACTCACCAGGCTCTGGGATGTCCTCTAGTCCATATATGCTCACTGGCGGTAGGATGGCCCGCACCTTCTCCTCCCAGGGCCTGAGGTATATTGGCTTGGCAGGAGGGCCACTGCCGGTGTGTTGGCTGTTGATGTAATCTTGCTTCAGCAGTTTCCGTACCCTCCTGCGCACGTCATACCACCTGTTCTGGATGTCGCTCTTTGTGCGCCGACATGGTGATTGTGCGTTCACCCTGTTGATGATCCTCTCCCACATCTTGGTTTTCTGCGACATGGGGGTCTGTTGGACCAATGTGCCAAACAGCTGTGGCTCTACCCTGAGGATCTCGTCTACCAGGACTTCCAATTCACAATCTAGGAACTTGTGATTCTTCTTGGGGGGCATGGTGATGGGTGGTGATGGTGGGTGATGTGTGTGTTGGTGTGCAGGTGAGGGTGTGTGGGTGTGTGTTGTGCTGGGTGTATGTGAGGTAGGTATTTGTTGGTGTGCTGCTGGTGTGTGGCTTGTGTGAGGGATGAGCTGTGGGTGTGTGGTTGCTTTCTCTTGGGTGCTGGCAGTGGAATGGCATTTGCAAAGGCTCATGGTAGTGATTTGTGTCCTTTATATAGGTGGAGTTGTGGGTGTGTCTTTGTTCTCTGTCCCCACCCCCCCAGTATTTATTGGCTTGGTAATTGCTTGTTTGGCCTTTTTTTGGTTGATTTTTCCTTTGTGCTGTTTGTGTATGTTGGAAACGTTCTTGTGACCGAGTCGGACCCTGCATTGGTCTCGTACGGTGTTTTCCGTTTCGTTCACGCTGTGTTTGTGCAGTTTTGTATGCTGCGTACGCGTCGGTCGCGGTGTATTGTGTTGCTTCGGCTCGGTTTTGTATGCGTGTCGGTCGTACGGCTTGTCCTCCGTCCAACTCGGTCGTGTTTTTCGCGCCTTGCATCGTACTTTGCGGGTTGGAGTTGGCGGGTACGATTCGGTCGGATTTGTTCCGGGTGCGTGTCGGTCGGTTGGATTCGCGTGTTTTTCCGGCCGGATTGCTATTTTCCGAGCGGCTCGGTCGGTCGGCTTGGTTTCCTGACGTGTCGGTCGGATTTATCGCGGCTTGCATCGTACTTGGCGTGTCGGGCGCCACTGGTACGTGTCGGTCGGTATTTTTTCCGGATCCGAGTCGGTCGGTGCTTTTTCCGGCCCGAATCGGAATCGACCCCTAAATGTTAAAATAAATTAAACATATACATATAAATTAATATATATACTTACTCCACATAGTGCAACAGTAGGGAAAGCGTTGGATAGCGTAGGGGTAAAAATTACTATTCCCACTCCAGAGAGTGCAACAGTAGGGAAAGCGCTGGATAGCGTAGGGGTAAAATTACTATTCCCACTCCAGAGAGTGCAACAGTAGGGAAAGCGTTGGATAGCGTAGGGGTAAAAATTACTATTCCCACTCCAGAGAGTGTAACAGTAGGTAAAGCGCTGGATAGCGTAGGGGTAAAAATTACTATTCCCACTCCAGTGAGTGCAACAGTAGGGAAAGCGCTGGATAGCGTAGGGATAAAAATTACTATTCCCACTCAAGAGAGTGCAACAGTAGGGCAAGCGCTGGATAGCGTAGGGGTAAAAATTACTATTCCCACTCCAGAGAGTGCAACAGTAGGGAAAGCGCTGGATAGCGTAGGGGTGAAAATTACTATTCCCACTCCAGAGAGTGCAACAGTAGGGAAAGCGCTGGATAGCGTAGGGGTAAAATTACTATTCCCACTCCAGTGAGTGCAACAGTAGGGAAAGCGCTGGATAGCGTAGGGGTAAAAATTACTATTCCCACTCCAGAGAGTGCAACAGTAGGGAAAGCGTTGGATAGCGTAGGGGAAAAAATTACTATTCCCACTCCAGAGAGTGCAACAGTAGGGAAAGTGCTGGATAGCCTAGGGGTAAAAATTACTATTCCCACTCCAGAGAGTGCAACAGTAGGGAAAGCGCTGGATAGCGTAGGGGTAAAAATACTATTCCCACTCCAGAGAGTGCAACAGTAGGGAAAGCGCTGGATAGCGTAGGGGTAAAATTACTATTCCCACTCCAGTGAGTGCAACAGTAGGGAAAGCGTTGGATAGCGTAGGGGTAAAAATTACTATTCCCACTCCAGAGAGTGCAACAGTAGGGAAAGCGCTGGATAGCGTAGGGGTAAAAATTACTATTCCCACTCCAGTGAGTGGAACAGTAGGGAAAGCGTTGGACAACGTAGATGTTAACATACTTTTAAATGAAATAAATATTGTAATTAAATAATGATTTATTAATAAATTTTGAAGGAAAAAAAAACTACAAATATATCAAAAATAATAATTACTTTAATAATATTAAATACTACCCACCCTATTCCCCAATAAACACACAACACACTCCACATAAAATTTCACACAATTAAATTAATTTTCAATTAATCAATTAATAAAAATTAATTTGCAATTAATAATTAAATTTAAAAAATGACAATAATAATAAATAATATGCAATAAAAATTAATAGCCAATTAATAATTAACTAACAAAAAAATTAATTATCAATACCAATAAATAATATGTAATAAATAATTTAATGAACATTAATAAAAAATTAATAATTAATTAACAGAAAAATTATCAATGCCAATAAATAATATTTAGTGGAAATTAATAACCAATTAATAATTAATTAACAAAAACATTAATTATCAATACTCAATTTTTCTTAATTACGTAATTACAAATAATTTACTTACCACCCTATTCCCCTAAAAACACACAACCCACTCCAATAATAAATTAATACAAATACAATAATTATCAATTAATAATAATTAATTACCAATTAATAATTAATTAACAATAAATTAATTATTAATAACAATAATTCAAAAATTAATAATTACTTAATTAAAATTAAATTACTTCCCACCCTATTCCCCTATAAACCCACAACCCGCTACAGAAATAAAACACAAAATTCAATTAAAATAAATTAATAATTCCTAAAAATTATTATTTAATGTACTATAATTAAATTACTTCCCACCCTATTCCCCTATAAACCCACAACCCGCTACGGTACTAAAACGCCAAATTTACTTACATTTTTTTTACTAATTTCTAAAAAATTTATACATATATTTAAAAAAACAGTACAATACTTAACAAAAAATATAGAACACATACATATTAAATACATACTAAAATACATAACACTCATATAAATATCGATATTATTAATATCGATAATTTAACTATCGATATTACTAACATCGATATTTGCAACATCGATATTTCTTACCTTAACTTCGATATTCTGGTTGTAGATATTCTTGACTTCGATATTTTGTCCCTACGATATTTAAAACTCGATATAACTGTGCTTCGATATTTAAAAATCGATATTTTGACTGTCCACCAAAGTTGCTCAGTTCCCCTTGGATTTTTCCTGAACCATTTGGCCTCAAAGGGAATATAAAGGTGAACTTTGGGAGAATCATAATTTTGATTAAGTTGATCCTACCTATGATGGATAAGGGAAGATGAGACCAAAGCTGTAATAGCCTCTTGGTTTGCCTCATAAGCTTTTGAAAATGTGCCTGGGCCATGTCTTCCAAGTTTTTAACCACCTGGACTCCTAGGCATCTTATTTCTTTTTTCCAAGATGACGTCTAGTGGTACATTCCAGGCCATTATCTCAGTTTTTTCCTCATTAACCTGGTATCCTGCTACCTTCCCAAAGTCTTTTAATGTATGCAAGATGATTGGGAAGGCTTCTGTAAGATCTTTTGTGTAAATCTTAACACAATCTCTGTATTGGAAGGGCAAAATCCTCTGTTCTCCCCTGATTCTCCTTTACAAGGGCTCAATATATAGATTGAACAGTGAAGGGGATAGGGGACAACCTTGCTGGGTACCTCTGCTTATCTCCAATTGTTGAGTAAGGGAACCGTTAATTAGAATCCTCCCAGCAGGGCATCTATATATGTTCTTTATTGCATCCTGAAACCTATTCCCTAACCCATTATGTCTTTTAACTGCATGTAGAAAAGGCCAGCTCACCCTACCAAATGCCTTTGCGGTGTCCACTGTCATAATAGCTAAAGGGAGGTCTATGTGTATAGCCAAGTCTGTGGCACACACCAGATCGGGATGAGGTCCTTTATCTGTCTGTCCTTCATAAACCCTTTTTGAAATGTGTTGATTAACTCTCCCATTACTTTAAGCAGTCTTTTGGCCAAGATGTTTCTGTATAGCTTATAATCATTATTTAGTAGAGATATCGGCCTGTATGACTCACATTTTTGGGGGGTTTATTTGGTTTTAAAATTAATGTTTTTATGGTGTTGTTCCATATCTCTGGGACAGGTGTTTCTTCTATATAGGTTGTATTGAATAAAGAGGTCAGTACAGGAATAATTTCATCCGCCAGAGCTTTATATAATTCACTCGGAATTCCGTCTAGCCCTGGAGCTTTACCCTTCTTTAAGCATTTGATTGCATTGCATACTTCTACGGAGTTTATTTGTTTATTAAGATATTGCTCTTTATCTTGTGCCAGTTTTGGTAAGGGGTCATTTTGCATCCAGGTATTAATCTGTTCATCTGTCGCTAGAGAATCTTCCTGATATAAATTTTGAAAGACACCGGTGAAAGCCTTCCCAATGTCCTGATCGTCTTGGCATCTTTCACCAGTTCCTTCCGACACTACTTCTTTTATAGAGTTCCTGACCAAGTCACGCCTTGCCTTCCCGGCCAGTAATTTCACACACCCTTCGCCATATTCATACTGTGTGAGTTTGCTAGTGTTCCATTTTTTTTCTATCTCCTCCAGATGCTCTGTTAATTCTTTTTTAGCTTCGTCCATCTGCGTTTGTATTTTTATTATTATGTCTGGATCAACCGCATCATAGAGCTCTTTATGCCAGGCAGTTATTTGCCTTACTATCCCCCGGATTTTATTATTGTTTTCTCTCCTTCTATGGGCTGCATAATTAATTAATCTCCCTCGAATAAAAGCTTTATAAGCATCCCAGATTGTTCGAAGGGGGGCGGAGTCCCTATTTAATTCAAAGAATTCTAAGGTATCCTGCTTCAGCTTAATCAAGATCTCCTGCTCCTCTGATAGGGACCTATCCATTGTCCATCTAAGTCTAGTTGCACCGCAATCCAGGAGTAGCTCAAGTTTTACTGCAGAGTGGTCTGATAAGTAAACTGGTTGATGAATAACTACCTTAACCTTGTTCCTTAATCTGGTGTCAATCAGGAAATAATCTATGCGAGAAGCGTGACCATATTTCTTATTATGGTATGTGAAGCCTTTGTTCCTGCCAGCCTTCTGTCTCCAGGTGGCTATCAAGCCCAAATTCTTCATTAAGTTCTGTATAAAAGCTCTCTTTTTAGGTGTGTTAACCATCGACCTGGAGGAGGATTTATCTAATACAGGGTCGAGTAATACATTAAAATCACCCGCCATTATATTAAGATTCTCATTATTTAAAATTTGTTGAAAAAGTTCCTGAAGCGGAGATGGATCATCTATATTTGGACCATAATAATTTATCAGAGAATATTTTATGCTGTTAATTCTAATCGTGGCGATTAGCCATCTCCATTTGGGATCTGTAATCACTTTTATTAGTTTAGCTTGGGCTGAGTTTTTTTAATCAAAATTGCCACCCCTTTCACATTGCAGTTCTGGTTAGTGCATGCAAACTGGGTGATCCATCTATGTCCCTTAATTGTTCCCTCCCACTCTGCCTGTCGTAGATGTGTTTCTTGTAGCATTGTGATGTCATTGTTTGATTGTTTTAAGAATTGAAGAATTCTCCTTCTCCTACTGGTTACCCTTAGGCCGTTTATGTTCCAACTTAAAACCCTCAGGCTGCGTGTCTTATTTAAAGTGGCAATCTTACGAGGTCCACACAACTCCAGCACTCCGTATTCCATTTATGTCTGTCACATGTGAGGACCTTGCATTTTTTTTAATTGTCTCCCACTGCTCCCAACCCTGTGTGCTATTTACATTAATTGTGAAACATTTCTCCCCCCTAAACCCACCCCCCAACCACCCAGGGGAACCCTCCCTTTAACCAAACTGGGCATTTACGCATGCCCAACAGCTTTTGTCTCTCCGGATGAATTCATATAACCTTGATTTGTCTATGTACTTAGCCTAACACTAGGTTTTTATTTGCTTTATTAGGTTTTCCACTTCCTCTGGTTCTTTAAAGTTATACATTTCGTTGTTCCACATTATTCTTAATGTGGCTTGGAATTTCAGTTGGGCCGTGGCTCCTAAATACTTGAGCTCTTGTATGTGTTTACCTAGCTCCCATTGTCGAGTTTGTGTTTCTGTCACTATATCTGAATGTATGCGGAAGGACCATCCATCTTTGGAATATGAACCTGCTTTTAGTGCTTCAGAAAGTATCATTTCTTTAATCGAATATGTGTTAAAATTTATAAGGATTTTTCTAGGCTTATCTCTATTAAGGTCTCTTCTGAAGGGATCACTATGTATTTGCTGAATGTCCTGTTGGAGGTCTAAATCCCTGACTGCCGGTATTAGTTCTTTTATCAGGTTTACAATAAACTCTTTCAGGTTCTCGCCTTCTTTTCCCTCGGGGATATTAAGGACCCTTAAATTATTCCTTTTGGAATTAATTTTTAGTGCTTCAATCTTCTCCTGGAGTGCTTTCTCACCCACCTTGAGATTTTGAATCTCTTTACTGTTGCCGGCTATCTCCCTTTTCATGTCTTCTAAAGATATTTCCAGGTTTCCAATTCTTTTAGTCAGGTCGGTTAGTTTAATTTCAAGACTCTCACAAGCTTTGCAAATTTTTGCTTGATTTGCCTCTGACAGTGCAAATCTGTTTTTAATCTATTCAGAGAGTGTGTGCTGTAGCCCCCCCGATGTTTTCCTGCCTCATGGGGTGTGATTGTGTGCCCTCGGCTTCTTGAAGTGTGGGCGCCCTTGGTTCAATCATAGGTTTAATTACAGGATGTGCTGTCTCTTCTTCCAAAACCTGGAGCCTGTTTGTTAAGAACTCCTACTTCCAGCTTGATGTTGTTCCATATTGCCAATACTGTCTGGAGGACCAGAGGCACCAGTGTAACTGGTGGATATGTTTCACACCCCCGGACCTTAAGAAAAGACCTTAATGAAGGTGTAATTTTAATTTCCCCCACTGGGTCTGGTTTATTCCCAGAGTTACCACCTCTTTTTTTTTATATATGTGTTCAGAAGTATGATCTTTGGTAGGTGCTCCAAACCTGTAATGTGGGGGAAATAATTGGGGGGGATCCACTTGCCCTACCCGGTTCCTCCCCCTTTGACTGTATATCAGAAAAATTAACTCGAGAGTTCCTTAAGGTGTACCTGTTAATGCCTTGTGTTCTTAACTCTGTGGATGGGGCCGTCTCAATGTCCTCCGTTTTCTTCCTCTGCAATTTTTTTGAGATGACTGGGGACTTCCCCTGCGCCTTTGATTTTCCTCCCAGCGCGGGTATCCTTTTAGGGCTAATATGTTGAGGGGAGTCGCAGGGACCCGACGTTGTTTGTTGCAATGCAGGCTGCGGCCGCACACTGAAACTGCCATCTGCTCCCCGGAGATGCAATCGCGCTGCCACCCGCCGGTCCCGACGTAGCTGCTGAGCGGGCAGGTCCACGGACTGCCGTGAGTAACTGGCCGCGTCTCGGAAGTCGTTGTACCATGCAGCTTCCCCGTCGATCACCAGTTTCTCATTGAAAAACGGGGGCAGAAGAGCAAGAAAAGCCGAAAGTGAGAAGAAATCTGCAGTTTTTTGCGTGGTCGGCTCCGTCCATTTAGGTAAGAATTCCGGAGAGACGAGGGGGCAGATTTACAAGCCCGTTGCGCCACTTTTGCGCCGCCGTTGCGTCACTTTTGTGACGCAGCGGCGACGTAAACCATGCGCCACGTTGCGCATTATTTACAACGTGACGCATCTAGGGACATGCGTCACGTTGTAAAGCCCTGCGCCACATGAAACCTGCGTCAGGTTTCATGTGGGCGTTCCTCCGCAGGGTGGGCGTTCCGTCGAAGGAATGCCTCGTAAAAGTGACGCAGTGAAATCTACAAGATTTCACTGAGTCACTTTTCCGACGCCGCTGCGACGAATCCTTACGCCTGCTTCAAGCAGGCGTAAGGAGTGGCGCACCACGTTAGGTATGGGCGGCCCACGAGCATTGCTGGAGTTGCGTCGCGCTTGCGACACGACTCCAGCAATGCGCCGCCCTAGCGCCACAGGATGCGACACGCATCGGCCTTTCCTTGCGCCACGGTGCGCCGCATTGTAAATGCGGCGCTTCCGTGGTGGCGCAAGGAGAGAATTGCGTGTCGCAACTATTCTGGCGCATCCCTGCTGATTTGCAGGGATGCGCCAGAAGTTGTAAATCTGCCCCGAGGTGCTCACAGCCGGCTCCTTAACTGGCCACCATGTTCCCCCTGGTGGGATTTTTAAAACTAAAATAAATTTAGTTTAACATATTTAAATTAAATAAATATTAAATTAAAAAAATGAGTTTATAGTACTGTTGCACGTTATATGTTGTTCTACATTTTAAATAAATGCAGAACATTAATCCACAATAATATTTAACAAAAACATATTCTTACTAATTGCTTTTAAAGTTTAATAAACTGTTAAACGTGCCCATGTTCTCCCTGGTGCCGGAGAACTGCGCCCACATGTGAATAGTTGCTAGCAGTAACTTAACACTCATAAACTTTGCTCTAACACTGTTTTCAGGAGGGTCGAGACATGTAAGTCCACACTTGGCAGTAAATTTACGCTCTGAAATGGTGAATAGCCCAAAGTAGTAAAATGTACCACAAAGTGTAAGTACATTTACAGGTGTAGATTTACTTACCTATAAATTTACCTTTGTGAACAGGACCCTATTTGTCAGTCGTCTCCAACTATTTTATACCAGTGATTCATGGGAGCAATGGGACTCGTTTTCTTTGCACTTTAGGCAAAAGGTGTACATTTTCTTCCCCTGGATGGAAACGGTACTTTATTTTGCCAGCTAGAAAAGTAGTCGACATGGCGAGATTGTCGTGTCCTGGGCTAACCTTCATGGTGCCATCAAGGTCAAACCGAAAGTAACAGGATGGAACAGTTGCATAGTCGGTGGGGGGATTTATTTTTGAAAGAGTGCACTAACCTTTTGTAAACTTGCATATATGCTAAGTTTGCACACACAGAAACGTTTCCTTCTTCTTCATATCCTAAAATGCCTCTTCATTTGAGCACTCCGGCAAAGGAGCCAGTCACAGAGTGTATTTTAGTGAATTCCGAAATAGTCAGAAATTTGCTTGAAATTTAAGTTGGCGTCTACAGTAGTAAATTTCCACCTTTTTGTTAATCAGTCCCTCTGTGTTTCTGAAAGAATATGTAAATGACGATTCGATGGACCCAGCTAAACTGACAGGGGTATCTTTTAACGCATCTCGGTAAAACCGGGTGGACAGCTGGGATTCAATGAACAGATGCAGTTCAAGTCTATGGATTGAAACTGGCTCTAATTGCGGATGTTAACAAAAGGAAACATCATATTTCCATGCTAATGGATGCTGCTGGAGATGATGTCTGGCTCAAAGCTCTGGCCTACGTCAATCCATAATTCAGTTTTAGAAATGTGCATTGTCATTGCATGCATAATTTCTTATTGTTTGACCACCACAGGCTTTGACAGCCCCCCCTGCTGGTTATTGATGCATTTTCGCTTTGTTTGTAAAACAAAGCATTTATGTAAGCAGTGGGGGAAGGAGGGGCGACTTGTAAAGACTCCTTTATGTAGTCGGGATCTGAGAAAGAGAAACAAATTGATTCTTTTGAAATGGCTAAAATATTGACTTATGTATTGGGCTATAAGGGTATTTATAAAGGGACCAAGTCATGAGTGCAAAGCAGTTATGTATTTTAATAGAAAAAGCAGAACCATTACAGAGATGGTGGTGGTGCTGGCGAGATCTCCGTTTCGGCCGATTTTAGAGCCGGGGGGTAATGATGCACTGCAGGTAAGAGGGGGGGAGCCCTCTGCCCCAAAACTTGTGCCTCCCGGGGCGGACCGCACCTTGCTACCCACTGCAATGAAGCCATCTCTGCTGGACCCACTCGTCTATGGAGCTACAACATACTGCAAATCCGGATGCAAGGTGTGTATGTACTGTGCGCTGTCGCAAACAGAAGATGGTACCTGCAGCCCTCAATTAATATTTGTGTGGATGGAAGAGAGACTCAATTTTTTGGTAATTTTTTGCAGTTTTTATTTAGCGCTAACTCGTCCCTCAGAGCGCTTTACATGAGAACCCGTTACGTTACACAAGGACACATTCATTTTTGGTAGGCACGGGGAGATTAAGTGATTTGCCCAGAATCACAGGCTGTTGAGCCCATGCCGAGATTCGAACCTGGTTCTCCAGCTCCAAAGTCGGCAGCTCTAACAGATTGCAGAAGTAGAGCTGGGGAAGGCCTGACTGAATCATCTGTGGGGATATTCACTCTGTATAGGTGATAACAGGAAGGCGGAGGATTCTAGATGAGGCGTTGGTCCTACCAAGCAATAGGATGAGCAAGTCGTTTTGGCAATACCAGGCCTGGTGTAAGAAAGGAGGCTTCAGAGCATGGGCCCCTTGGATGAAGTTCATCAGAGTCATGGCGGAAGGAGCAGGTGGGGCTAAGCATGAGATATGCAGTTAGCGGTCGACAGTGAGCATCTTTAGGAGAACATTCTGCCCAAACAACACTGAGGCAAAAAGCAGACCTCTTCATAAAACTAATAGGCTCACTTTTTACACTTGCGCCCCTCTGTGTGCATCCACATGTGGAGAAGGCACCGGGGGCCCTGAAGGGCCCCCTTTGTTTCCTCTCAGCCATGGTGTTCATGGAGTAAGAACCTCATGACACCGCAGGAGGAGAAGAAACTTGCAATATTCTTGGCGGGACCACGGCAGTCCCGCCAAGCATATGGCAGCCTTCTCACCGCCGCCACACCACCAGGGAACAGTGGTTCTCTGGTGGCTGCGGCAGGGCTGTAGCGGTCCGACCGCCCGAATTGTAATACTAAAGTCGGGAGACTGCCGCAGCCACGTCCCCACAAGTCTGGCGGTCCATGAACCGCCAGATTCGTATTCTGTCCTCAAATGGTAAAGTGACATTATAGTTAGGTATTGTAGGATGCTGGCTCTCTATTTAGTGCACTAAAATGTAGTAGACTGTGCAGAGAGTCCAGTAAGACCCAAATTGGTATACAGAGGCAAAGTAGATAATACTGACGCTCTGTTTGTGGTAGTGTGGACGAGCAGTTAGACTTATCAGAGGGTAATGCTAAGCATTTGTTGTACTCACAGAGGCAATAAATGAGAAACACACTCAAGAATAAATCTGAGACCAATTTATAAAAATAACACTGATTTTTACGCATTTTTCGGATCAAGAACTTCGTTTTACAGTATGTACTTTTTAAGATATGAATTTTTCAAGTTCGCAAAATAAATCACTTGTGCACAATTACGCACTATTGATGTTAATAGGTGAAAATAGAAGGTGTGCAGACAAAATATTGAGTTTTTAATTTCAACTGACAGAAATATCAAGTGCTAAATATCGTGAGTGAGAAATATCGACAGCAAGAATATCGTGGTCACGAACATCGATTTAAGGTAAGAAATATCGATTTTAAAAATATCGAAGTGTTTAATATCGTTTGCAAAAATATAGTTGTTCAAAATATAGATTGTTTAATTAGTGTTATGTATTTTAGTATACATTTTAAATGTATGTGATGTATATTTTTGTATAATAATTGTTTATATGTTTTAATATATGTGTTACATTTTTAGTAATTATTAATTTTATTTAATTGAATTTTGCGTTTCTGAGTTCCGTAGCGGGTTGTGGGTTTATAGGGGAATAGGGTGGGAAGTAATTTAATTATACTAAATTAATGATTATTTTTTTATTTATTGATATTTATTTAATTGAGATGTTATAGTGTAATTGTGTAAGGTAAATTATTATTAATTAATTCATAATTGGTTGTTAATTCATATAATGAATTAATTGGTAATTAATTATGGTAATTGTGTAATTAATTTTAGGTGCGCGTTTTGGGGTTTATAGGGTAAAGGGTGAGAAGTAATTTATTTTTTTAAATTAATAATTATTTGTTAATTGGTATTAATTAATTTATTTAAAATTAATTATGGCAATTGTGTAATTGATTTGAGGTGCATGTTGTTGGGTTTATAGGGCGAAAGGGTGGGAAGTAATGTATGTTTAATTAATAATTAGATGTTAATTAATCTTAATTTATTAATTGTAAATTACATATGGAAATTGTGTAATTACTTTTAGGTGTTTGTTGTGGGGTTTATAGTGGTAAAGGTTGGGAAGTAATTTGTGTTTAATTAATTAATAAATAGTTGTTAATTAAAGTTAATTAATTAATTGATATTTTTTGGGGTAATTGTTTATTTTTGTGTGTGTGGTTTTTACTTTTAAAGGGGTAAAGGGTGGGTATTAAATACATTTTACTTACTTTATAATTAGTTGCTTAATAGTAATAATTTTTAATTTGAAAATAAGTTTTCATTGTGTAATTAATTATTGTACAGTTTAATTTAGGTGTGTGTTGTGGACATTATAGGGTTAACGTGTGGGAAGTTAATGAATTTCTATTAGTTTTCTTTTTTTTAAATTAATAATATTTCTTTAATTCGTAATTAATTATGCTAATTATGGACGTACATTTTTTTATTTTAGAAGTGTGTTGTGATTTGTGTGGTATTATAGGGTAGGAAATAAAATTAATAAATGTATGTAATATTTAATGTTTTTGTTTGTAAATATTTTCTATTTAAAAATATGTATTTGCTTGAAGTTTGTTTTTAATTTTATTTGTATAATATTTGTAGGTATTTGTCGTATGTAATTAACATTATAATATGTTTTTGTTCATATTATAATGTTAATTACATACGACAAATACCTACAAATATTATACAAATAAAATTAAAAACAAATACATATTTTTAAATAGAAAAACCGGCTCCCGGCCGAGGCCGGTGCTGCAGTAAAGGCTGCTGAGACCGCAGAGACGCCAAGCGGTAAGAAAGTTCCAAATGTAAGCGGCAAAATAACTAAGGGGAAAGCGCTATCAGCACCAGTTCCAGCGCTATGATCAGCCCCGGTAAGCGAACTATTCCCCAATTGTTTTCGGCTGGTAGAGGCAGGAAAAAGGGTGCTCAGACCTCTCAGACTACCCAAATGGAAAACTTTTCAGTGACACTGGGCTATGAGGATGACGCTGAATCTCTGAGGGGGCAGGAAGCAGTGGAGGAGAATTCTGGAATACTCCTGCTTAGCCAATCTGCCGCTGTGAGAGAGGGCAGCCCCATACCTGGCAGTAATATTGATACGGGTAATGGCTTGGGTTTAGAGGCTGTACCAGACCGGACAGGAGTGAATAATACTGGGCTGGAGCTTGGGAAATCGGTGAGTCCTGGTATTGCTATAGCTTCTAATCCGAGTATTGACATTGAGGAAAGAAGTGACGCTGGCTCTGTTGGAATTCTTAACGGCGCAGAGATCCTGAGTGATGGATCGTTAACGAAAGAGACAGAGTTGGTGGATTCAGTAGAAAAGTTATTTTCATTATCTGATCACTCAGACGTGTCTAGTGATGAGGCATTGAGAAATGAGAAGACCCTTATGAATCGACAAGGGGATGAGCTAAGTGAACGCAGTAGTACACCCCCCGAGGATACGGGAGGGGACTCATCGGGGGGCAGTTCACAGACACTGCGTAAGAAAAGGGCTCTGTCAGAGGATTCTTGGCATCCAGGCAACTCTCTTTCATCTGAGTTAAATATAGGGAATAGACCCCTTGAGGAGACAGATAGGGCTGATTCCTTGGTACGGAGAATGGCAGGACCAATAGAAGATGTTTCTCTGACTCTCATATACCAAACGATAATGACTCACAGAGAGGAAACACGAGTAGAGAGCCAGAGGACACAAAATGTATGTCGCAAGTTACAAAATTCAGTTCGACGTATTGCTAAAACATGCACTGAGTTTACTACAAGGATTACTGAGGCAGAGGCACGCATCTCATGTTTGGAGGATGAGCTGGCAGCACAAAAAACGATGACAGAGACCCTGCGTGCAGGGAAGGACGACATGCTGTGGAAGCTCACCGATTTGGAGAACAGAGCCCGGCGAAACAATTTGAGAGTCCTGCAAATTCCGGAAGGTTCAGAAGGACAGGACCCACGTACATTTATTATTGAACTGTTTACCCAAGCGTTCCCTGAACTAACCCAATGGGATTGGCAGAGAGAGGTGCAGAGGGCACATCGTTTCGCCTTTTCTATTCATGCCCGGCCTGGTCAAACAGCGGAATGTCTAAACCGAGGGCTATATTGATCACGTTTAACAACTTTTTGGCACGCGAAGCTGTATTTGAACTTGCTCGACCTGATAGAAAAAGAGCTGGAAAGGGGGTCGAGTTCTTTGTCAGACCTGATTACTGCCATCAGACGGTAGAAAAACGCTGGCAACTTCGCCAACTTATTGTACCTTTTCAAGCTAAGGGGGCCCAAGCTTTTCTACATCAACCAGCCAAATTGAAAATTGTTTATAAAGAAAATACCAGGTTTTTTACATCTGAGATTTTGGCGAATGAATTTCTGCAAACTCTCAAGGTAGGATAAGCAGGGAGTTTGGCTAAAGAGGGCATTGGGGTTTATATTGTAACTGTCTCATGTGTTAGAGTCTCTTCAGAGTTTATTGCCCATTTACTTTGGCTCTCTCTTCCTCTCTGCTTATGATGTATTATATCCCCATCAGTATTACTATGTTACATATATGTAGTGGGGAAGAGAATAAGTATGGAATCTTTTTGATTTTTTGTCTACTTGTAGGCTTCTCTCCCTGCTTCTCTTTTTTGATTTTTGATTTTTTTTTGGGGGGTTATTTGGAGTAACTGTAGACTGGCTATAACATGTGGGGTATTTCACGGGTGTGGGAGGCACTTTTGGGTGGTGGGAGCATGTCATCGCTAGGAATAGTAGTCCTAAAGCCTCGATGTAGGGATTGGGTGGGGGGTTGTGGGGGAGGGGTTCAGGGGGGGAAGGGCAGCAGTGGGGGGAAAGGGGATGCTGGGAGGGAAAAAAGAAAAATGATCCATAGCAGCAAAGAAGGGTGTAGAGGTTCGAGAATATTTTTGTATGGTCCTGAAATAATACTAATGTGTAATATATGGCGAACTTAGGCCTCCGAATATGCACACTGAATGTTTGTGGGTTAAACAATTATAATAAAAGGCAGAGGGTGGCTTCAGAGCTACGGGTGATCCAGCCGGATGTATTGTGCCTGCAGGAGACGCACATCCTGTGGGCAAAACGTAAGACTCTGTTAGAATTAGGCTATACAGTATTGGTAACTTCAAAGCAGTCGAACATGATGAGAGGGGTGGCGATTTTAGCAAGACCCTTTATTCAAACAACCGGACGTATACTGGCTGATATGTTTGGGCGGTGGGCCATCGTGGAATGTAGGGTAGGGGCAGTAACATTTAATCTTTGTACAGTATACGGCTCCAATTTCGATGAAGCTCCGATATTGGAATATCTAAATGGGTAGCTTGCTACATGGTCCACTCCGTTATTTTTGTGTGGGGACTTTAATATAAATTTGACTTATGAAGATCTTCAAAGTTGCAGGCGGAATTATAAAGGCAGAAAACCCAGGGTATGTAAGGCCTTATGCCAACTGTTAACTGACCACGGGTTGTTGGATGCCTGGAGTAACATGCATAGGTTAGATCCAGGATATACGTTTTATTCATACCCACATAATCGGCTCGTACGTCTTGATTATTGTTTTTTATCCTCATTGTTATGTAGGGGTGGGCGGAATTTGCATAGTCGCGCTACGCAAAGCTCCGCGAAACGGTAAAAAATCTCCGCGAGCATGCAAAAGTTCCGCGAACACGCGGAATTGCTTGTTCCGCCCGTTCGCAATGCTTTTTTCCTGTTCACGAACGCTGTTTGCGTGCTCGGGGAGAAATATCTCGCAAACACGCACTTTGAAAGCGCGAACAAGCAAAAAATTCCGCGAAGCCGCGGATCATGGAATTTTTGGCAATTCCGCGTTCTCCGCGGAACGCAAAATTACCCAAATTCCGCGAGCGGAACGGAATTTACCGCCCAGGCCTAATTTGCTGGGCTTAAAATCTGTTTTTACCCTAGGGTGACATCGGATCATGCACCAGTAGTAATAGAAATTCCGGCACTTGGGCGGTGTGCAGTCCCGAGAGATTTTACTTTCGATAGAAAGCATTTGATGGATGGTATCTTTATTGAGCATATGAAGGCCTGGATAAAAGATTTTTTTCAGATTAATCGGCACTCTGCATCCTGGGGGATTATTTGGGATACTTTTAAAGCTGGGTTTAGAGGGGAAACACAGAGCTATGGGTTTTATAAACAAAAATTAGCAAAGCAGGCAATGCAGGTATTATATAATGAGCTTAAGACTGCTGAAGAGGAATTGGCTAATGGGCTAGCTGCAGGACATAATACTCCAGCATTACAGAATAATCTAGCTAGGTGTAAGGCTAAAATAAATTTAGAATGGAGCAAGGAAATTGCTATAAAATATCAAACTTATAAAAAAGAGTGTTACGAATACGGGGAGGCCACGGGACGATGTTTAGCCCAGAAATTACGTATAAAGGAGGCCGAACAAAGAATAACTGGGATTAAAAATGCGGCTGGGGTCATGGTGTCTGACCCCCAGGAAAGTTTATTTTTATTTTTATACAGAATTATATACAGGACAGGATACAGGGTGCTCTTTGATGGATTTAGGACTTCCAGCCTCATTGTGGGGTCAACTGGATCAGGCGGATGTTGAGATGCTTGATGAGCTTATTACGCTTGGGGAACTAGAACAGGCTATAAGGTCTCTTGCAGTAGGGAAAGCTGCAGGACCAGATAAATTGCCGTTGGAAATTTTTAAGATCTTTTTCCAAGATATTAAATCAGATATGCTCAAGGTGTTTCAAACAGCACAAAAAGGGGAGTTACAGCGATCTTGGGCTGAGGCTATTATCTGTATTTTTAAGAAAAAGGGGAAGCCGTCTGAGCTGCCCGGATCTTACCGTCCAATCTCTCTTCTTACACTGATGGAAAAATCTATGCAAAAATCTTGGCCACACGGCTGGCCAAAATTATAACATCAATAGTATCTTTAAAACAACACGTTTTTATACCTGGAAGAGGGACGGTAGATCATCTTTGATATTGCACAGGTAGAAGTTAGAGAACTAGGGCTGATTTTACTCGATGCTGAAAAAGCATTCGACCGTGTGTCTTGGAACTTTTTGTGGAGGAGCTTACAACAAATGGGGTTTGGGCAGGGATATATCCAAGCTCTACAGGCCCAATACCACCTCCCCACAGCGAAAATATGCTCATTGGGACGCTTTTCGGAGACTATCCCGATTTCTAGAGGCACACGACAAGGGTGTCCATGCTCACCTCTTTTATTTGCGTTGTACATTAACCCCTTTATTATTATGTTAGAACGGAGTAAAAAGATTATGCCTTTCATTGTACGACAAGAGCAGTTTTGCGTAATGGCATACGCCGACTATATTGCGATTGTCACCTCCAACCCTTGCCTTGCACTACCCGAAATAGAAGTTTTAGCGCAGAAATTCGGCGCGATATCTGGATATAAACTAAATACAGCTAAAACCCAAATTCTATGTATGAGTCAATTAATGGATAGTGATTCTAGGGTGGTTAGGGAAGCCACATATTTGGGTATTAAGATACGTACTTCTGTAAAAGAGATTGTAGAGGTCAACTGGGGCGATATTATTTGGGGAGTAAAACGATCACTTGAAAGGTGGGAGAACTTGCATTTGTCATTAGTTGGTAGAGCCAATGTATTGAAGCTGAATGTTTTGCCCCGGGTTATGTATTTTTTTAGGACAGTGCCTCTGGAGGTACCAGGCAAACTAATACAGCATTTACAATCACTTTGTGCCAGATTTATGTGGGCCCCGGGGAAACCTCGAAGAGCTGCGCGGTATATGACCCTCTCTCGAGAAAGAGGAGGGTGGTCTGTACCTGATTTTGCTTTTTATTATTATGCCTGTATCTTGGTTAATGCACGTATTTTGTTGACTGGGGAAGAAGTTAGCAATTTGGC
Organism: Calotriton arnoldi; assembly: GCA_963921515.1. Lineage (NCBI taxonomy): Eukaryota > Metazoa > Chordata > Amphibia > Caudata > Salamandridae > Calotriton > Calotriton arnoldi. Next base: position 24,874 of record CAWUFW010020387.1, read on the forward strand.
TGAAGCCACCTCAATTTACCAGATGATTTTGGGCCCTGAGGTGAAACATTTTTTGTTCAAAAGATTGGATGGTAGCTATTATAAAAGAACCCGCTTTAAGGTGTTAAATGCTGTGTTTAAAGTCTGGAACATAGTGCGGAGAAGCTTTAAGATCCCTGCACTCTCTGTTTATACTCCTACTGATGCCACTGGACTTTTACCTCCGATCTTTTGGGACTATGTGGCCTCAACTTGGAGAGAGAAGGGCATTATCAAACTTGGCGATATTTTTCAGGTTGATGGGAGTTTATATTCATTTTCGGAGCTAGCGGAGAAATATCATTTGCCCCCAACCCAATTTTTTAAGTTTTTGCAAGTAAGGGATTTTTGGGGAAAACATCCGATTTGTATTATAACTTTTAAAATTGTTGAAATCATTAGACGACAGGGAAATATTGGGCTAATATATAAAATACTCCTAGAGGGAAGAATAGATGATTTGGAAAAGTATAATATGTTTTTGTTTTTTAATTTTTTATATTAAATATATTTGTATTTTATTTTTTAATATGTTTATTTAATTATTTTTTTTATTTTTTTTGTTTTTATTTTTGAACTGACTGGAGTGTGAGTAGTAAATGTTATCCCTTTGCTACCCAACACTTTCCCTACTGTTGCACTTACTGGAGTGGGAATAGTAATTGTTACCCCTCCGCTATCCAACACTTTCCCTACTGTTGCACTTACTGGAGTGGGAATAGTAATTTTTACCCCTCTGCTATCCAACACTTTCCCTACTGTTGCACTGACTGGAGTGGGAAAAGTAATTGTTACCCCTCCGCTATCCAACACTTTCCCTACTTTTGCACTGACTGGAGAGCGAATAGTAATTTTTACCCCTCCGCTATTCAACGCTTTCCCTAGTGTTGCACTCACTGGAGTGGAAATAGTAATTTTTACCCATCAGCTATCCAACACTTTCCCTACTGTTGCACTCACTGAAGTGGGAATGGAAATTTTCACCCCTCTGTCTATCCAACACTTTCCCTACTGTTGCACTCACTGGAGTGGGAATAGTAAATTTTACCCCTCCGCTATCCAACACTTTCTCTACTGTTGCACTCACTGGAGGGGGAATAGTAATTTTAACCCCTCCGCTATTCAACACTTTCCCTACTGTTGCACTCGCTGGAGTGGGAATAGTAATTTTTACCCCTCCGCTATCCAACACTTTCTCTACTGTTGCACTCACTGGATTGGGAATAGTAATTTTTATCCCTCCGCTATCAAACACTTTCCCTACTGTTGCAGTTACTGGAGTTGGAATAGTAAATTTAATCTCTCCGCTATCCAACACTTACCCTACTGTTGAACTCATTGGAGTTGGAATAGTAAATGTTACCCTTAAGCTATCCAACACTTTCCCTACTGTTGCACTCATTGGAGTGGGAATAATAATTTTTACCTCTCCGCTATCCAACACTTTCCCTACTGTTGCTTTCCCTACTGTTGTACTGACTGTATTGGGAAATGTAAGTTTAAATATTTTTAAATACTTTAATGTTTTAATTTATAATAGAATGTTTTTTTATTATATTTTAAAAGATTGATATATATATATATTGTTAGACCTGGCATCCTTGGCGTGGTTTCCCCTGACTTTTTGCCTCTACCTCCTGTATTTTTGACACTGTGCTGGAATTCGTTTTTGCTGGTTTAGATTCTTGGGCACTTTGCCACTGCTGATCAGTGCCAAAGTGCAAGTGCTCCCTGGTTAAATTGTTATTGAGATTGGCTATCCATGATTGGTATATTTGCTTTACCAGTAAGTCCCTAGTAAAGTGCACTGAGTGTGCCAGGGCTGGTGATTCAAATGCTACTAGTGGGCCTGCAGCACTGATTGTGCCACCCACAGGAGTAGCCCTAAGATGGTGTCTCAGGCCTGCCACTGCAGTGCCTGTGCGCAGTTTGTGAACTGCCATGTTGTCCTGGCCAGTGTACACACTTGCCAGGCCTGACCCTTCCCTTTTCTTACACATTGGACACCCCTATGGTAGGCCCAAGGTACCCCCCATGGGCAGGGTGCAGTGTATGTGAAAGGTAGGACATGTACTAGTGTGGGTAACATGTCCTGATAGTGAAATACTGCCAATTTCGTTTTTCACTATTGAAAGGCTATCTTGCCCATAGGATAACATGGGGAATGCTGTGTAGCATGTTTACCTGCATATCTTCCCATAGCAGCAAGATAGAAAGTTGGAATCTGGTACCCCTGAACTCAGAATTTAATAACACATCTTTTAGTGAAGATGGTTTTTAAATTCTAAGGGGCCTATTACGATGGCGGTCGGAAAACCTCCCCGACCGCCATGGTAACGGGAAAAGACCGCCCGCAAGGCCCGCGACATAACCGCCGGTCGTATTACGATGTTCCTTGTTTGAAATCCGATCTCTGCGGTCGGATCGCGGGCTTTAACATTACGGTGGTTGCTGATGCACGCAGCACCGCCGCAATGTCAATAGGAGCATGTCCTGCATTTCCCTGCACTGCGTGGCAGGCACTGCACAGTGCCTGCCACCTGGTACAGGGAAATGTAGGGGGGGACCGTGGGTACCCCCCCAGTGTACCCACACCCCCCCAAAACATTGGGGGCCCGCAACGGGCCCCCGGAAGACAATCTCTGCATGCCTTTCCATGGCGGTCTGACCGCTGAGGAAAGGCTGGCTACCGCCGGCATCATGATCCTGCCGGCGGAGCTTGCTCCTGCCGGCGGAGCCTGCTCTGCACCGCCACCATTTTCCCGGTCCTGCTCCGTCCGCCAGGCAGGAGTGCGGATGGCAACCGGCGTAAAAGCGGCGGTCGGAATTTCCCACCTCCGCGGTCACCACCGCCATCCTAATGTGACCGGTCCGGCAGTGGACATCCGACCGCCATCGTAATAGACCCCTAAGTTTGGAAATAGCACTTTTAGAAAGTGGCTATTTTCTTGTTCAACCTTTCTGTGTGCCTCTGCCTGTTTGTGAATTGACTGTCTGGTTTGTGAGTGACAGGGGCTGGGGGTGGCTGCAGGAGGCTGGGTGAGTCAGTACTAGGCTGAATAGACCTATCTGCATTTGGAGTGGTGGGAGGAGTAGCACCTGGGTCTGAATAGGGCTGTGCCTGCCTTCCACAATGCTGGCTCCACCTCCTGCGGTGTGTCTGATGACCCTGGCCCACACTCACAAAGGAAGGAGAGGTGCCCTGGCAGAATGCACCCTGAGCTGGTTTGGACTGGACCCCTCACACATGGAGAACAAAGACTTTTGGGTTATAAATACTAGAGCTGAAACCCCTGAACTTTAGACTACTACTTCCTGATCAAGAGGAATCCCTGCCAACGAAGATCAGCTGAAGAGACTGAGGAGAAGTACTGCCCAAGTGTGTCTAGGGCTGGCCTGCAGTTTGCTGTTTCTACTGAGGAGAGATCTAAAGGACTTTGCTGTGTGCTGTGTCCCCCTGCTTGAAGAAGAACTTTGCTGAGTGCTTTGTCCATCTGAAGAAAAGTCTCCAAGGGCCTGAGAAGAGCTGGCCTCCTGTTTCTGAAGTCCCAGGCACAAAAGGACTTCACCCCTAGCTACCCTGAACTTCCTTGCTGGGAGTTCCAGTCTGCCAGGAGGGTCTGTAACTGTGTGTGAGGCCTCTCTTGCTGTTGGGAGCTGGAAGTGCGACGCAACGAGAGAGAAGCGTGACGCCGCCGCAGCAGCCGCTGTCGCATCATTGAGAAGCGTGTCGCTGCTGCCGCTGTTCGCCGTCGCATCACCGGAGAAGCGTGACGCCGCCGCAGCAGCCACTGTCGCATCATCGAGAAGCGTGTCACCGCTGCCGCTGTTCACCGTTGCAGCACCGGAGAAGCGTGTCGCAGGGCCGTCGCATCGCTGAGGAAGCGCACCGCCGCTGATCGCCGCCGCAACACCGGAGAAGCATGTCGCCGTCACCGAGGGTGTCGTCGCATCACTGGAGAAGCGTGTCGCAGGGCCTGTCGCGGCTCAGAAGTTCACCGAGTTCGCCGCATGGCCGTTGGGCGTGCACGCATCGCATCTACGTTGTCGCATCGCAACAAAGACGCCATTTCATTGCATCGCACGGGATCAGCGCAACGCATCAAGGCGCCATTTTGTCGCACCGGAACGCAGGAAGAACTGACGCATCGCCTTCACTGCGCCCCTTTTGCTTGTTTTGCGCTACGCATCCCAGGTACTTTGAGACTGAAAGTGTCGCATTTGAGATCTGCAAGTTTATTTTTGCAGCAACCCTTTTTAAAGACATTCTACTGAGTTTTGTATGTTGGATTTTTGTCGTTTTGGTCTTGTTTAAGTTTAGTAATGATCTTTTATTTTTCTAAACTGGTGTAGTGTCCATTTGTGGTGTTTTCACTGTGTTACTGTGAGTGTTGGTACAAATACTTTACACATTGCCTTTGGGATAAGCCTGTCTGCTCGCGCCAAGCTACCAAGGCGGTGAGCAGGGGTTATCTAAAGGGTGTATCCCCCTTACCCTGACTAGAAGCAAGGGTCCCTATTTGGACAAAGGTACCTACCTCTGCCAACTAGAGACCCCCAGTTCAAACATTGGTGGTCAGCGGTGAGGATTTGAACTTGTATTTGTACTTGACCCACAGTAATTGGTGTACATCACTAATTTAGTGCAGACCACTACGCAACCACATACTGTGTTCTTTTTGGTTTTTGGTTCTATTTTTGAGTAACTCTTAAAGAAAGCATCATGTCTCAGAAGGGGAATGCAGAAAGTGAGAAGGCAGAATTGGAATTTCATATTGAGGATCTGTATTCTTACAAAAATGATGAGCTCAAACAATTTTGAAAAGATTTTGGATGTCCCCTAAAGAGCAGCTCTAGGAAGGATGAGCTGCAAGAAGCCTTAAAGGCCTGGTGGGAGGCCAAAGAGGCAGAGGAGGCAGATGCTGAGAATGGAGGGGAGAATACGGGAAGGGATGGTTTTGGATCACACAATCTACCAGTGGGCAGACCGACCTCTGGGGCTGGCAGCCACCATTCCAGTAGGGGATTCTCCCCAGAGGAGTTACAGGAGAACCAAAGGATCAGGGAATATGAGCTGGAAGTCATGAGGCTCAAGATGAAGCAATTGGAAATGGAAAAAGAAATCCAGCACAAGGCAGAGGAGAGGGCTCTTGCCTTGGAAGAGGGCAAGGGTGCACGTGCCCTGGAGGAAAAAAAATGCTTTTGGCTCATGAGTTGAGCATGAGGGAGCTGGACCTGAAGGCCAAACAATTGGAGTCCAGCTCAAATGGTGGCTGCGCACAGCCAGTGCAAGGGGGTAAAGTATACATCCCCAAGGATATAGTGCAGAATTTCCAGAAGGGACAGGATATTTTTGCATGGTTTGAGTCATATGAGGTGTCTTTGAGGATGCATGAGGTGCCTGAAAAGAGCTGGGGGGCGGGCCTGTGGAATCATTTTGAGGCGTCAGGGACCGCAGTTTTGACACCTTTAGAGAAGAAGGGTGTCCTGACTTATGCCAACATGAAGGAGGCTTTATGCCTCAAGTATGGGCTCACCCCAGAACAGTATAGAGTGAGGTTCAGGAACTCAAAGAAGAATGACTCAGACACTTGGGTTGAATGTGTGAGAGTGTACACCCGCGCATTGGAAGGTTGGATGAAGGGCAGCAAAGTTACTGATTATGAGGGGTTGTGCCATCTAATTAGTTGGGAGCACTTGAGCAGTCTATGTGTTCCAGAGCTGCACCAACATCTTTTGGATAGTAAGTTAACTAATCCTAGTGAGCTTGCTAAGGAGGCGGACCGCTGGACCAGCACCAGGGTCCACAAGGGGATTGTGGGTACCACAGCCAAAGGTGGGCAGGGTCCCCAGCAGAAGAGTGGGGGGGACAAAGGTAATCAAAAGGAGTTCTCTAAAGGGCCCCAAAATAATGCAGAGGGAAAGGAGTCCCAGCCCCCCAACCTAAGACGTCACAGCCCCCTAAGGGCGGGCGTAACTTACAGGGTCCCCCCCAGGTGTTACCACTGTGGTGAGAGAGGCCACATAGCCCCTAAGTGCCCCAAGAAGTCCCAAGCACCCACTGGTGCTCCGTCACCGGGTTTAGTGAGTGTAGCTTTGGGAGAGGAATTAGTTTCCAGTGAGGGGGAGGAGCAAGCAGTCATGACCCTTGTCTCGCTAGGAGACAGAGAGATGGTCCAGGAGTCCTACTTGCCTGAGAACACTAAAAAGTACAGGCAGTGGGTGACCATCAATGGGAGGAGGGTGGAGGCTCTGAGAGACACAGGTGCCAGCGTGATATCCGTGAGGTTTCAGTGGGTGTCTGAGGAGCAGGTCATTCCTGATGCACTTCACCCTGTAGTTGCAGCGGACAACTCTGTGCGCCTCTGCAAAGTGGCGCAAGTTCCCTTTGAGTGGGGGGGGTCTCAGGTTCCTTGAAGGTCGTGGTTAGTCCATCCATGCCTGTAGACTGTCTGCTAGGAAATGACCTGTAGAGTTCCCCATGGAGGGAGGTGGAACGCCAGGCTCATTTGGAGATGTTGGGTCTGCCTGAGTGGGTTTGTGTGACCACTCGGTCAATGGCAGCTAGTAGGGGTAACCAAGCGGACCTGGAGCCTGAAACAGAGGCCCAGGTACCTGCCAGGAAGAGGAAGGGCAGGGGGCATGGGAAACCAGCCCCCACAATTCCCACGGTCCAGGAGGAGGCAGAACCTGAGAGGGATGCCCTGGAGCCTACAGGGGAACAGATAGCCGAACTGGGAGACATGCCTAAGCTGACCCATTGGCAGCAAGAAGGAGGTCCCTCCAGGGAGGAGTTCTGCGAGGTGCAGAGAGAATGCCCTTCTCTCATTGGTATGCGGAAACAGGCCGCAGACCAGGCAGCAGGTGGCGAGTCCAAGAATCATCTCATTTACTGGGAGGATGGGTTACTCTATAGTGAGCCTAAGGTCGCTGAGCCCGGTGCAGCCCGTGTGCTGGTGGTACCCGAGCGCTTCAGGGCCTTCCTAATGGGTCTGGCTCATGACGTGCCTCTCGCAGGTCATCTGGGGCATGACAAGACCTACCAAAGGCTTGTCACCCACTTTTACTGGCCCCAGATGAAGAGGCACGTTGGTACACATTGTAGGACTTGCCAGACTTGCCAGGCAAGTGGCAAGAGTGGAGGGAAGTGTAAGGCTCCCCTCCAACCCTTTCCCGTGGTAAGCACCCCTTTCGAGCGGGTAGGCATCGACATTGTGGGGCCTCTGGAACCCAAGACAGCCTTAGGCAACAAGTTTATCTTGGTCTTGGTGGACCATGCCACCCGGTACCCGGAAGCTGTCCCTCTCCGGACAATCACTGCCCCCATGGTGGGCCGTGCATTGATGGGGATCTTTTCCCGTGTGGGGTTCCCCAGAGAGGTGGTCTCCGACCGGGGCACCAACTTCATCTCGAAGTACATGAAGTCTTTGTGGGAGGAGTGTGGGGTAACTTACAAGTTTACCACTCCTTACCATCCTCAAGGGAATGGGTTGGTTGAGAGATTCAACCGAACCCTGAAAGGCATGATAATGGGCCTTGCGGAGCCCATGAGATGGAAGTGGGACGTCTTCTTACCATGCCTGTTGTTTGCCTACAGGGAGGTGCCTCAGAAGTCCTTAGGGTTCAGTCCCTTTGAACTCCTGTATGGCCACCCTGTTAGAGGACCTCTCAGTCTGGTGAAGGAGGGTTGGGAGAAATCCCCTGGTAAGACCCCCCAGGACGTGTTCAGCTATGTGCTGGCCTTCCGCAACCAGACTCAGCGCTTCAGGAAACTCGCTCAGGTGAACCTGGAAGCTAGCCAGGAAGAAATGAAAAGATGGTATGACCAGAATGCCACTCTGGTCGAATTTCAACCTGGGCAGAAGGTGTGGGTGATGGCGCCAGTGGAGCCTTGCGCGCTCCAAGACAAGTGGACTGGGCCATATGAGGTGGTGGAGCGCAAGAGCGATGTAACCTATCTGGTTGACTTGCAGTCTCCCAGGAACCCTTTGAGGGTCCTACATGTGAACCGCCTCAAGCCACACTTTGAGAGGTCTGATGTGACATTGCTCCTTGCCACAGTTGATGGGATGGAAGGGGAAAGTGACCCTCTTCCTGACCTCCTGTCAGCAGAGGAGCAAGATGGGTCAGTGGATAGGGTAAACCTCTCTCCTACACTGACCCCAGAACAGCAGAGGGACTGTCGCCATGAGTTGGGTTGTGGAAAACTAGCTGCAATGGTTGTTAGCATCAGCTGAAGCCATTTTGTTTTTGGCAGCCATTTTAGTTAGCCATGTGCTCGCCATGTGCTTTCTCCCTCTTCACTGTTGCCTGCTCTTGTATTTCACTCGAGTCAGGAACTATAATTAACTCCTTCAGTACTGAGCCAGAGCACTGCACATGCTCAGAAAGGTCTAGCTGCTAGAATGCACCTGCTCTTAGAGTAACTGTCAGGCTATTTTAACTAATATCAGCAATATTGTAAGCCCTCCCACTCTGTTGAGTAAGCGATTCTTATGTATCCTTATATGTAACTAGCTATTCATGTGCACACTTGTACCGCCTCTTTTGAGTCTACATGCTAACTCAGCTATAAACTGGGCATAAAAGACCCAGAGTGTTTGTACTCCATAGACTGTCTCATACAGTGGCCTGAGGGTATTGTATTGACACAGTCTCCCTCATGTGAGGTTAATAAAGTTGTTATTTTGATATTCCAGCTTCCGTGCCAATCTCTTCTTTGTTGGTTTAAGGACCAGGTGCATCAGTGAACCCCTAGAAAGGTTTTTCTTCTACAAATTGGCGCCCAAATGTGGGCCTCATCGGAGAAGCGGCTATCCAAGGGAGTGGTCTTGACGGAAGACAGGAATCTACTGAGGAGGTACCCTGCATGAGGAGACCCTTTGTCTTTGCAGACCAACGTTTTTTCCGGTTTTCCCGATCTGACCCTCCAGGTGTTGGCCGCTCCCGACTGAGATCTTCTTTGGTGTGAGTATTTTCAAATGACCGTTAGGTCACTCAGAACTTGGTAGGTGGAGGTTGGAGACTTTGGTTTGGTAAGGTTGCTGTAGCAACACTTTTGTTTGGATTAGCTTGGCCAAGATTTTGGTTTGCTTGTTTGTTTGCTGCAGCAAATGAAGGCAGGTAATGAGGAGATTTTTCTCTAACTTTGAAAACTTGAACGGCACAAATTGTGTTAAGTGTCACTTGGAGTATAATATTATATATGCTATAATATTCTTGGCATGCCTGCTCCCAGCACACTTCGTAGAAAGTGTTGCTGTCTTGGAGGTACCAATATGGATTTAGGAAGTACTCAGCTGACTCCCTAAGAGGGGATACCTAAATGGGTTTAGGTATATTAAAAAAGGTATTTCTTCCATGATGACTAGTACACCATGGAACAAAAATATATATATAAAGAAGGATCCTGATCTGCCAGCCCAACTGGTAATTTGGTGTATTATTGGAAAAGGCCTGAGGCGTGAGCCTGTCTCTTTGAACATGGCAGTCTTTTAGCTGTCTATTTGTCTTGGTGTAATCTTTGTACCTTTTTTTTTTAGAGTCCTTTCGTTTGTAAATATGACTTACAATTGGTATTTACAAATGGTTTGCTTTGAGTACAGTCCGTGGGCTGTCTCTTGCTTTTGTCCTAAGTGTTAATTTGTGGGTTAATTCTTTTTTTTTTAGTGTCCATGTGGTTGTGGATTGACACCGGTGGTGCTGCTTGAAAGTACTTGTTTCAGTAACTAGTGACTATGGGGTCATTATGATGTCGGGCGGATCACCGCCACCCGTATGGCGGTGGCGATCCGCCCGCCATTTTTGTCCGCCCGCCTAACATTTCCCCCCGCCATATTATGATGGCGGTGGGGACCCAGGCGGACGGAAAGACCGTCCGCCAGTTTTCCGCCGGTAGGCAATCCGCCCGATTGCCTTTCGGGCGTAAGAGGCCTGCAATATGGTGGCAGGGCCTTGCAGGCACCGCCATCCATATTACGATGATGGCGGTCTCATGCCTTTCCATGGCGGAGACTCCGCCATGGAAAGGCATGCAGAGAATGCCTTTGGGGGCCCGTTGCGGGCCCCCAGGTGGTTGGGGGGGTGGGTGGCTGCACTTGGGGGGTACCCATGGTACTCCCCGACATTTGCATGCACGAGGTGGCAGGCACCGCGCAGTGCCTGTCACGTTGTGCATGCAAAAGCACAACATGCCCTTTTAACATTGTGGCGGGTGCTGAATACAGCACCACCTGCCACAATGTTAAATATACAGGATGCGACCGCCATGGTGGCGGTCGCATCCTAATAGGCACAGCGGGACCGCCGCACCTCTTGCGGGCGGTCCCTTTTTCCGTTGCGATGGCGGGCGGACTTTGTCCGCCCGCCATCGTAATGACCCCCTATGTTTTTTGTGTGAGAATGGCTTGCTTTAATAAGCAGTGTTGTGTGCTCTGAGTGTGTGGCCCCCCTTCTTGAAAATGTCTGGAATGAGCTCAATTTGGTTTTTTTGTCGTCATTCTGTTATGCAAATGTCATTAAAAGAAAATGGGCCTGATTTACAGAACTAACTTACGTCAAAATCCTAAACTTACAACAATTTTGGTATTCACAGAATGAACTTACACATTTGGGTATTCACAGAATGAACTTACAACAATTTTGGTATTCACAGAATGAACTTACACATTTAGGTATTCACAGAATGAACTTATAACAATTTTGGTATTCACAGAATTAACTTACTATTTTGGTATTCACAGAAGGCACTTACTCATCAATGAGTAAGTGCCTTCTGTGAATACCAAAATGTGTAAGTTACACAACATGTGTAAGTTACACAAAATGTGTAAGTTACACAAAATGTGTAAGTGTCTTCTCTGAATACCAAAATGGTAGTAAGTTTAGGATTTTGTCGTAAGTTAGTTCTGTGAATCGGGCCCCTACATTTTAGAATTCAAGGAATTAATTATGTAACATATGCTAAATAGCTGCACGCTACCATTAGAAGTAAAACAGTAACAAAGTATAGATGTGTGAATATTGCCACAAGAGAAATTAGAATTAACACTCAATAGGGAATAAATAGGCCTCATAGAAAGAAAGAAAAAAAAAACGAATTTGTGTGCTTTGCATAACTAAGACTGAATATAAAATGTTACAGCATTATCCTTAGATATTAATATTAAAAGGCATTCACATCATCTGAGTAAATTGGTTGCTGCTGAAATAAAAGCGCCTCTTTTTTACATTACAAGACGATAGATTTGTGCCGGCTTGGAATGCCTGTGTTTTAAATAGACTGCACCGTGCTCAAATTTCTAGCACCAGAAAAAGAGCTTTTAAAACAGCTGTTCAAAGCTGTTTGTACCGAAGGAAGCTGTCTGTCAAAACAGACAGAGATCAAACTTTTTCAGGACATTACAAATACAGCAAAGGGTTTTTCTCCTGAAAAAGGCGTGGAAGTTTAGGCTTGCTGGTCGTAAAAACACAGCTGAGTAAACAACACATGGCTATGCCGGCCACAAGCTACAGATCCAACACGTGCGTTAAAGACTACTGATTTTAAAAGTTACAAATACAGCTTCATTATTTTGGATAAAATAGAAAGGATTAAAAGCAGGGATTTTCTTTCTTGTTGCTTTTCATATGTGGAAACATTAAAAGAGTTAGTGATCATTATTAAAAAAAAAAAAAAAAATTATTAACAATAATTGCACTAAAATCGTTTTTTCTTTGGATCTTTATAATGTCTAATAATCCTACTGTGACAAATATATAAGCTCCTAGCATCAAAGTTGAATTTGAGCAGCACTTTACCACAATGTGGGGAGTGAAATGTGATATTTCACTTTACCCAGGCATATAAAAACTTATTTTATAAGGGTGTACCTTATACATTTCTGACCTCCCACCTCTGGGATATCTAGGGGAGACCCTGGGGGTCCCTAATATGCTAAAATATTGTAGGTTATTCATTTTTAAGTGCCCCTACCACCAAAGTCGAGTTTGGTCACAATTTACTTTTTAAAAGCAGTCCTGGCACCCAGGGCTGTTTTCAAACTGATGTCAGGTTTCAGCAGTACACACATGCGACTGCAAAACAAGCAGCTGGCCTCTAAACTGCTAGAAAGCACATCACACACTGCACACAAATGAAAATTAGTATAAAATAAGACAGCAACAAGTGCATCTTACCTTTAAAATTATTAGCTCACAGGCACGGAACAGGACTGCTTTTCAGCTGTGCTTCTCCAGAGTTCCTTTGAATTGGAAAGACCGCATGGAATAGCCTTACTGACAGGGGACAGCAGGTTTAAGGGGCAGAGGTCGAGTTCTGTATTTAGCAGACCAGCAAAATACCCACAAGGGAGGGGTTTTTCTAATAGATTTGCTTTGGCACTTCGACCTCGGAAAAGATTCTGAAGGAAGGGATGACAGCGCAAAGAGAAAGAGAAGCTTTGCTTATTATTTTTGGCAAAAAACCAGGCAGGTTTTGCGCAGTCATAAGAAGCAAAGGAAAGGCAGTAACGTATGTGGGCCCTGTGTAGAGCATAGCTCTGCCATGTATATAGAAATAATGCTTTTAGTTTAAAGATTACTGTGCAAGGGCTACAATAAGGAGGCAATTAAATTCAGTTTGCATTCATGCGCCTTCATGTTACACTAGTACAATTGCTAAAGGAATTGGTAGTTGGTTATTAATGTTTTCTAGCTAGCTCAATGTGCTATTTATCTCCTACAAGTTTGTTTGTGCCCAGCTGCCAAAAATAGGGGTAAATCGTGTCGACAGAAGGTCACCTGTTTCAGGTTACCTGCTGTCGAATGAGGGGAAGAGATTAGGGAGATTAGCTCCTGGGCAAATTAAGGGTAAGCAAAATTAGGTAATACATTGTCATTTTTCTTGATTTATATGCTCTCTCTCTCTCTCTCTTTTTCTCACTCTCTCTTGAGCCTGTCTAAGTTGTCTAGGAACGGCCATGAGACGTTTAATTGGCTATTCAGTAATACTGTTTTAAAATTGTTAAGATTAATAAAATGAATAAAAAAATACGCCATGTTGCTGCCTATCCTGTCTGATGAAATTATGAACGGATGAGTAGTCTAGATTGATGTTCCCTTATTTGATCTTTAAAGGGGAACTATATGTGGGTAGTTTTTGTTCTAAAATTCTAAGGTGATTACACCATAATTGTTTGTTATTTTTTATGCTACATACAGTTTTGCAAAGGCATTATTAGTCTCTTATTAGTCTGTGTAATTGAGCTGACAGGATCCCTGTTAAATTAGCAGTTTTAGATTTTCCCGCCACGCCTATAACATGAGAGCATGGTCCTAAGCATAAAATGTAGGTGTTTTTACGTAAGAAAAATCATTTTAGAAGTGTCTGCAGTCCTGTACAAGTAGTGAAAGGTTATAACTTATGAAACACAAGCTTGTTAAGACAAGAAGCACAAAAGAATGCTTGTTCTAAAAATTCCCTTTCTTGAGGTTCTTCAGATGAAATAGGAATACACAAATGTAAGGATTTAGAGTATGTCCGTATTGTTTTTCTTTTTCCCTCAGAATTTAGTAAATAAACATAGACTTCCTTGGCTGCTTCAAATAGTGTAACGTTTTACTCTTGTCAGTTCACCAAAAAGTTCCTTTTGTACTCGCTAATGGGTCCAGGGGTGTTTTTTACTCTCAGATAGATGAAGTGGTTCTTGGGTGCCTTGCTAATGTATGGGGCGCCCCAAGCTAAAAAAGGAGAAGGTATTTGGAAATAGAGTATCCTTTCTGTTGATAGATTATTTGTATGCCTTGTCTAAAGATTTTTTTTGTTCTGTCCATCAATAGATATCTGCTGCCCTACAACCATTGCCAGAGGGGCCCGGACATCAGATTCAGCCTGGGGAGTCAGCGCCAGTCCAGCTTGAAGCCAAGGTGAAGGGAACCAGCACAGGCATTGCTGGCAACTAGGACCTCAGTGAAGGTAGAAGGCCGGAAGCACTGGGACGTAAAGTGTGTACCCCTGCTACTGTTTTGGACGAAAGACGGGGTCACAAATCAGGATGGAGAATTGTTTGTGTGGATCCAGTTTTTGATGCCCAGCTGAGAGAGTCACAGACCGACAAGGACGGCAAGGAGGCTTTTGCTTGAGGTGACCCCCTTTGAAACAAGGGTTGCTTCACATATCCCAGCATCAGGCTTTTGAGTCCTGGTCCCCAAGTGAATGCAAGTCTGCACCTCTGTTTGTTGATCAAGGGATGCCTGAGCATACTGGGTACAATCTTTGGCCCCGACAAAAGAGCAGTGCACCAGCGGAGCAACACAGGAGTTAGGGAAGGACTTGAGTTCAGGGTACAGGTGCTGTGCCTTTGGTGCCTGTTAGATTAAAGTGAAGAATACTGGTGCACTGCCTGAGACACTGGACAGGATCGTTGACAGCATTTACCCCGGAGGGTGATTGCCCTATCCTGAAAGAAGAAATGTTTTCCCTTAAAACTGGGCCGTGATTGTTTTCTTGAGTTGCAAGTTGTGCAGCTCCACCGTTGGAAAAGAACTTTGATATGAGCCTGCCTGTGAGGCTCAGACGGACACAGGGAGAAGACTCCCCTCTGGCTGGTTGTACAGCGGCTTCTATTCTTTAAGTACTTTTTAGCAATGTATCCCTTTGGTCGTCCCATTTTTGAGGAGGAGCAGCCCTTTGTGGCTCCTTGTCCTAATTCCCATGGCCCCGTTTGGTCTTCCTGGTCCCCTGAAGCGAAAATTGTTTTTGTAATGATCCTTGTATTTGCTTTAATATTTGCATTAGGAATGTTTATTCTGCAAGAGAAACGTTTTTTTGAACAGTTGATAAATACTACTCTGCCCTCCTCCTGAGCATATCAATTGATACTCTAGCCCTCATAAAAAGAACACTGGAAAGGTCTATTAAAAAATATTTTAAGATATTATATTAGATATGTGTTGTTGGCTATTCTGAAATTGAATTAGATGGTCACTGAAATACTTAGGAGCCCTGAAACTTAGAATTGGACTGGATGGTTTTGGGATTTACTTTCTGCTTGGGGTTGGAAAAATTGATAGTTCTGTTTGTAATAATAGCCATCATTTTCTCCTGCTATCTGTATGTTCATTATGACCCAATGCTCTGTTCCCCATGTATTTCTACTTGTATCTCACCAGTTAAACAATGTTAAAAATGTAAATGCCCACCTAGTAATAGATCAGGATATTCATGGATTTATGAGGATAAATGTGCAGGATAACTTCCATGCTTCTAGATCATAGCGGATGTCTTCAGCTAATGCTAAAACGGCCATCTGTGGAAAACTAGCTGCAATTGTTGTTAGCATCAGCTGAAGCCATTTTGTTTTTGGCAGCCATTTTAGTTAGCCATGTGCTCGCCATGTGCTTTCTCCCTCTTCACTGTTGCCTGCTCTTGTATTTCACTTGAGTCAGGAACTATAATTAACTCCTATTCAGTATTGAGCCAGAGCACTGCGCATGCTCAGAAAGGTCTAGCTGCTAGAATGCACCTGCTCTTAGAGTAACTGTCAGGCTATTTTAACTAATATCAGCAATATTGTAAGCCCTCCCACTCTGTTGAGTAAGCGATTCTTATGTATCCTTATATGTAACTAGCTATTCATGTGCACACTTGTACCGCCTCTTTTTGAGTCTACATGCTAACTCAGCTATAAACTGGGCATAAAAGACCCAGAGTGTTTGTACTCCATAGACTGTCTCATACAGTGGCCTGAGGGTATTGTATTGGCACAGTCTCCCTCATGTGAGGTTAATAAAGTTGTTATTTTGATATTCCAGCTTCCGTGTCAATCTCTTCTTTGTTGGTTTAAGGACCAGGTGCATCAGTGAACCCCTAGAAAGGTTTTTTCTTCTACCGGGTCAGTTCACCTCCCTGTTCTCCCTGACACCAGGAGTCACCAATTGGTGCGTCCATGATGTGGACACTGGGGACAGCCTACCTGTGAAGCAGAAAGTTTACAGGGTAGCTGACAAGGTCAGGGCCAGCATCAAGGAAGAAGTTTCCAAGATGTTGGCGCTAGGGGTGATTGAGCCCTCAAGCAGCCCGTGGGCTAGCCCAGTGGTCTTAGTACCAAAAGCTGCTGCACCCGGTGCCCCTCCAGAACTCAGGTTTTGTGTGGACTACCGTGGGCTCAATGCGGTCACCAAGACTGACGCACACCCCATCCCCAGAGCTGATGAGCTCGTGGATCGGTTAGGCGCTGCCCAATACCTCAGTACATTTGATTTAACTTCTGGGTACTGGCAGATTGCCTTAACTGAGGGGGCCGAGTAGAGGTCAGCGTTTTCAACACCAGAGGGGCACTTCCAGTTCCGTGTCATGCCCTTTGGGTTGAAGAACGCCCCTGCCACCTTCCAGAGACTGGTCAATTGGGTACTGTCCGGGCTGGAGGAATTCAGCGCCGCATACCTGGATGAC
This sequence comes from Calotriton arnoldi, assembly GCA_963921515.1. NCBI lineage: Eukaryota > Metazoa > Chordata > Amphibia > Caudata > Salamandridae > Calotriton > Calotriton arnoldi. The sequence continues at coordinate 41,324 of CAWUFW010020387.1, forward strand.
ATTGCTGTGTTCAGCTCCAGTTGGGAAGAACATTTGCAACACCTCTGTGAAGTGTTGAAGGCTCTGCAAAGGGCAGGCCTCACTATCAAGGCCAGTAGGTGCCAGATAGGGCAGGGATCTGTGGTGTACTTGGGACACCAGGTAGGGAGCGGCCAGGTGGCGCCCCTCCAAGCGAAGATTGATACCATTCTGGCTTGGGAGCCCCCCAAGACCCAGACAGAGGTGAGAGCCTTTTTAGGACTCACCAGGTATTATCGCCGATTTGTCAAGGGGTATGGCACCATTGTTGCCCCCTTGACAGAGCTGACTTCAAGGAAGCAGCCCAGGAAGGTGATCTGGACCGATGACTGCCAGACCGCGTTTGATGCCCTGAAAGCTGCCATGTGCATGGCACTCGTGCTCAAGGCGCCTGATTTCTCCAAAGAGTTTGTGGTGCAGACAGATGCTTCAGAGCATGGAGTGGGAGCAGTACTCTCCCAACTGAACGACGAGGGCTTGGACCAACCCGTAGCTTTCCTTAGCAGGAGGCTACTTCCCAGGGAACAGAGGTGGAGTGCAATTGAAAGGGAAGCTTTTGCTGTGGTCTGGGCAGTGAAGAAGCTAAGGCCCTACTTGTTTGGGACTCACTTCCGGGTTCAGACAGAGCACAGGCCCCTCAGATGGTTAATGCAGATGAGGGGTGAGAACCCAAAACTGTTGAGGTGGCCCATCTCCCTACAGGGAATGGACTTTACGGTGGACACCGCCCTGGTACAGAACACGCCAATGCTGATGGTCTGTCCAGGTTCTTCCGCCTTAGTGATGAGAACTCCCAAGAGGGTGGGAAGTTCTCCCCACTTTTTATTTGTAGGGGACACGTGTTAGACCTGGCATCCTTGGCGTGGTTTCCCCTGACTTTTTGCCTCTACCTCCTGTATTTTTGACACTGTGCTGCAATTCGTTTTTGCTGGTTTAGATGCTTTGGGCACTTTGCCACTGCTGATCAGTGCCAAAGTGCAAGTGCTCCCTGGTTAAATTGTTATTGTGATTGGCTATCCATGATTGGTATATTTGCTTTACCAGTAAGTCCCTAGTAAAGTGCACTGAGTGTGCCAGGGCTGGTGATTCAAATGCTACTAGTGGGCCTGCAGCACTGATTGTGCCACCCACAGGAGTAGCCCTAAGATGGTGTCTCAGGCCTGCCACTGCAGTGACTGTGCGCAGTTTGTGAACTGCCATGTTGTCCTGGCCAGTGTACACACCTGGCAGGCCTGACCCTTCCCTTTTCTTACACATTGGACACCCCTATGGTAGGCCCAAGGTACCCCCCTGGGCAGGGTGCAGTGCATGTGAAAGGTAGGACATGTACTAGTGTGGGTAACATGTCCTGATAGTGAAATACTGCCAATTTCGTTTTTCACTATTGAAAGGCTATCTTGCCCATAGGATAACATGGGGAATGCTGTTGTAACATGTTTACCTGCATATCTTCCCATAGCAGCAAGATAGAAAGTTGGAATCTGGTACCCCTGAACTCAGAATTTAATAACACATCTTTTAGTGAAGATGGTTTTTAAATTCTAAGTTTGAAAATAGCACTTTTAGAAAGTGGCTATTTTCTTGTTCAACCTTTCTGTGTGCCTCTGCCTGTTTGTGAATTGACTGTCTGGTTTGTGAGTGACGGGGGCTGGGGGTGGCTGCAGGAGGCTGGGTGAGTCAGCACTAGACTGAATAGACCTAACTGCATTTGGAGTGGTGGGAGGAGTAGCACCTGGTTCTGAATAGGGCTGTGCCTGCCTTCCACAATGCTGGCTCCACCTCCTGCAGTGTGTCTGATGACCCTGGCCCACACTCACAAAGGAAGGAGAGGTGCCCTGGCAGAATGCACCCTGAACTGGTTTGGACTGGTTCCAGGACCCCTCTCATATGGAGAACAAAGACTTTTGGGGTATAAATACTAGAGCTGAAACCCCTGAACTTTAGACTACTACTTACTGATCAAGAGGAATCCCTGCCAACGAAGATCAGCTGAAGAGACTGAGGAGAAGTACTGCCCAAGTGTGTCTAGGGCTGGCCTGCAGTTTGCTGTTTCTACTGAGGAAAGATCTAAAGGAGTTTGCTGTGTGCTGTGTCCCCCTGCTTGAAGAAGGACTTTGCTGAGTGCTGTGTCCATCTGAAGAAAAGTCTCCAAGGGCCTGAGAAGAGCTGGCCTCCTGTTTCTGAAGTCCCAGGCACAAAAGGACTTCACCCTCAGCTACCCTGAACTTCCTTGCTGGGGGTTCCAGTCTGCCAGGAGGGCCTGTAACTGTGTGTGAGGCCTCTCTTGCTGTTGGGAGCTGGAAGCGCGGCACAACGAGAGAGAAGCGTGATGCCGCCGCAACAGCCGCTGTCGCATCATCGAGAAGCTTGTCGCCGCTGCCGCTGTTCGCAGTCGCATCACCGGAGAAGCGTGACGCCGCTGCAGCATCCCACTGTTGAATCATCGAGAAGCGTGTCGCCGCTGTTCACCGTCGCAGCACCGGAGAAGCGTGTCGCAGGGCCGTCGCATCGCTGAGGAAGCGCACCGCCGCTGATCGCCGCCGCAACACCGGAGAAGCGTGTCGCCATCACCGAGGGTGTCGTCGCATCACCGGAGAAGCGTGTCGCAGGGCCTGTCGCGGCTCAGAAGTTCACTGAGTTCGCCGCATGGCCATCGGGCGTGCACGCATCGCATCTACGTTGTCGCATCGCAATAAAGACGCCATTTCATCGTATCGCACCGGATCAGCGCAACGCATCAAGGCGCCATTTTGTCGCACCGGAACCAGAGCGCAGGAAGAACCGACGCATCGCCTTCACTGCACCCCTTTGCTTGTTTTGCGTTACGCATCCCAGGTTTTTTGACACTGAAAGTGTCGCATTTGAGATCTACAAGTTTATTTTTGCAACAACCCTTTTTAAAGAAATTCTACTGAGTTTTGTATGTTGGATGTTTGTCGTTTTGGTCTTGTTTAAGTTTAGTAAAGATATTTTATTTTTCTAAACTGGTGTAGTGTCCATTTGTGGTGTTTTCACTGTGTTACTGTGAGTGTTGGTACAAATACTTTACACATTGCCTTTGGGATAAGCCTGTCTGCTCGTGCCAAGCTACCAAGAGGGTGAGCAGGGGTTATCTAAAGTTTGTATCCCCCTTACCCTGACTAGAAGCAAGGGTCCCTATTTGGACAAAGGTACCTACCTCTGCCAACTAGAGACCCCCTGTTCTAACATATATATATATATATATATATATTTGTAAATTTTCATATAATTTTAAACTTATAAAATAAATTAAAATTAATAGTTTATTGCTTTAAAGTAAATATATATATATTTGTATAAATTAGTATGTTTGTGTGTTTAACTTTTTTAATTAAATGTATTTGTTATATTTTGTTAAAATGTATATTAAATGTAATTTATTTTGTTAAAATTCTTTTTATTATTTAATATATTTAATATTTAATATTTATATATATATAAAACTTGATATTTTGTACAACTATGGGGCATATTAGCAAGACCGGCGATAAAATTATCGCCGTTTTAGCGGCAGGAAACTGCCGCTAAAACGGCGATAATGGGCTTGCTAATATGCGTTAGAGAATTCCAATAGAAGCCCAGGTTAGATGTCCTGCACATCTAACCTGGGCTTCTATTGGAATTCTATAACGCATATTAGCAAGCCCATTATCGCCGTTTTAGCGGCAGTTTCCTGCCGCTAAAGCGGCGATAATTTTATCGCCGGTCTTGCTAATATGCCCTATATTTTTACATCAATATTTTTTAGTCGATATTTTCGTACTTATCTGTTTAAGTATAGGGAGTCGAAATTTTTGTAGTCTATATTTTTTCCTCAATATTTTTTACATCGATATTTGTGACATTGATGTTGTGTCAGTGAACCAAAATAGAAAAATGAATGTAAAATTGTACGGTTGGATTTCAAGGTTCACCTTCGGGATTTAAGTAAGCAACAAGGCCAAGTCCAATGTTCCAACAGCGGATTCTCTAGAACGTCCTGGATTCGGCCGGGAGCAAGGTGCTGAGGTCGTTAGTCGCTGGTGCGCTACGACGAATGGGGGCACCTGAAAACACATTGCACAAGGGGACTTAAAGGTAAGTCCGAGAGGTCCCACTCAAGGGAGCATGTCTTAAGGGCCTCAGGACTATGCGAGCACAGTTCGTAGGTTTCCAGGCCAGGCGGCCAGGCGGCCAGGCGGCCAGGCGGCCTGGGTTCCGGGCAGATAGGTCAGCCGGACTGTGTGTGAAGATGTCCTCACGGTCAGGGGCAGGCAGCTTGGAGAGACGATTCCGGGATGGCGGGGCCACTCAGGAAGTGAGTCTCAGGAGTCTAGACAACCCTTGATGGGTGCTTGATTCCTCGGCAGTTGGAGTCTGAATTAGACTGTTTGTCTTGGTGGGTGCAGAGGGTCCGGTACCACAGGTATTGGTGCGGCACAGCTCTGGTAGATTCTGGTGGCTCCAAACTTAGAGGGGAGAAAGATTTGATCCTCCTGAGATGGTGTCCCACTTTTGGTTTGGGTGGTGTGTCGGGGTCGCCTGGGAGCAACAAATCAGGAAACCGAGTTCTGCGGGTTCGATGCCTGCGGACTGCAGGGGAGCAGTATCTCTACTCCAAGGGAGTTCTTTGGTGATTTATTGAAGGCTGGAGCTGCTCCGTGTTCTTGGAGGCCTCACAGTTGCAGGGCAAGACAGCACACGACAATTGTTGAGTCCTGAAGGCAGCAGGCAGGGTTTGGCACCAATTTTCTGCAGCAGAGCTTCAGTCCTTGGGTCAGCAGCTCTTCTTTGTCGTTTTCTTCCTTGTGCCCTTCACATCTAAGTTCAAAGTCAAGAGATATCATCCAAATACTAAATGTAGAGGTGTTAAAGGGAGTGACAGGTAGTAGCTAATGGGCTACCTACCTTTACGGTGTCTAAACCCTCTAAGTGACCAGTTCCTGTGGAAAGGGGCACTACCCTGACCCTAATTGGCTAATTCCCTCTCAAACCAAAATGGAGGGAAATGAAAAGTGGACTCCACATCGCCTGCCCCACCTTAGGGGTGTTGCCGGCTGAATGGGGACCCACCTCTTAATTTAACTAATTTTCCGACCTGTCCACCTGCCAAATGTGGAGCAGGACAGGGTGGTTGGTATCCTCCACTAGCTGGAGCTGCCTGGGTCACATTTGAAAGGCGGTATCGCCTTTGAAGTTTCCTGCCTTGGAATGCCTTTCCTGCCTAGTGGAGGTGTGAAGCACCTCTGCCCAGAGCAGGCTTTGTTCCTGGCCTGTGAGAGCGCTGGCTCTCACCCCATGAAGTCAGAAACATGTCTGGTGGTAGCAGCCTGGCTAAGACTAGCCAGAAACCACATCAGTGCTTGGTAGGTTTTCAGGGGACCCTCTAAAGGGTCTCCTGTGTGCATTCATTATTAAACCCAGCACTGGCATCAGTGAGGATATATTAAGATGAGATGTTTGGTACCAAACATCTTAAGGTACAGTGAAGCCGTCATGTAGCTAAGAAACTCGTGATGAGAAGTAGCCAGCCCATGTACTCTCTAGGGCTTTCCTGTGCACTTACAATAGCCAAAAATGGCTCAGATATTGCAGGGTCATATCTGCTCATGAAGATATGTCCACACATTGGATATAGTACACACTGCCTTTGGGCTATAAGGACTGCAGTAGGGGTGACTGACCTATACCTCATGCAGTGTATGGGGGCATGGCACACAGGGCTGTTTGCCCTGTCAACTCTTCGGTTTTTTCTGCACCAAGACACGCAACCTGCAATGGCAGTTTTCACAGTCTTTGTGAGAGGTCTCTAGGGTGGCACAATTGGTGCTGCATGCCCAGACGACCCTCTTCAGTACCAATGCCCTATGTACTGTAGTGTAGCTCCTATTTCCCTTATAGGCTCTGTGCATTGGAATAATATATCCTATAGGTTTGACATAGGACTAAGGTCGGTATGTCCCTATCGAGTATATTAAACTTAATTACTTGTGCCAGCTAGCTCAGAGGCCACTAGAAACTTCTTGACGACAAGAAGGGATTAGTTTCTGGCAGCCGCAAAACATGACCACTGTGTTTCCCTTACAGAATCAGGATGTGTCCCAGAGTCGTAGAAACAATAGATAACTATTTCACTCAGCTCAGTTGTGCAGGATTCAGTTACGTCTCAAAGTTACACAGAAATAACAGACGGGCGTTTCAATAAAATGGTTTATTGAACAGTCTTGTTTCTGTTGTAAGTTAGATGTGCTGTTACGATCACAAGACAGTATGCGAGATAGATGATGTACAAGGTGAGCAGTAAAAATAAATAATACTGCGTTAGCATTATCTTTTCAGCATATATGCATTTACATAAAATGACACAGCCTAAAAATGCGAGTACTCATACGATGCGTTTCTTAGCCTAGTTCTACCCAGTGTGCCTAACCTTTCCTAGGTGTAGGGAGAAGTAGAAGTAGGTGCTGTATTCCTGACTAGAGTATACTAAGAGTAAGTTACGCCTAGCATGCCAAGAGTCTAGTATGCCAAGAGTCCCTCTAGGTTCTAGTCTGCTCCATACCTGAAGAATGAGAGAGGTAGGAATCTCTTTCCGGACTCGAACTCCAACACCCCGCAAGGGAAGTTAGATCACTGGAAGCTGGACTCTCTGCGTGCAGGGATGACAGTGTCTTCTCAGTGCGTCTGGCCGGGAATCGGGCTCCTCTGAAGTCGAGGTCTCCTCTGATTTACAGGGGTTTGGGAAGGTATATTTATACCTGAAAATGTTAGCATTGACGTGAGTTGGGTAGCGAAAGACGTCATGAATGAATCCCTTAAGGAATAGAGGTTCATGCATAATGTATGACTCCTTGAAGAAATCAATAGTCCTGGGCAAGGGAAACTCCCGCAGCCTGAGGGTCTGTTTTTTCATGGACTCGTTGAGACGCTAGGGTGGACGGATGTCGGAATCCATGCCTGTATTTGGTATGCATGGTTTATGCCTAAATAAGGTCTGGGATTATATGCCTATATGAGGGCAGGTTGGATTGTGCCTATATATGGTATTGATTCTAGAAAGCCCGTTTATGGACACCCTATGAAGTATACAACACCCACTCCTCTTTTGTGTATACAACAATACTAAAATGCTAAACATTAAAAATGCTAAACATTAAAATGGAGTACCGCATATTAAAACATATCTTAAAAAGCTTTAAAAGACATATAAAAAATGCAAAGGTTGCTGTACATCATAAAGCAGTGCTTGTCATTCTTAGCATAAGGTATGAAATAAATGCATTTTGAATGAAATTTTAAAAGCAATATTTGCATATGACGAAAATGATCGACAAGTTTGTTCAAAATCAAAAATCATTTCCTGTCATGAAACTTAAATGAACTGATTCAGACACACAAGATCACTAAGGGTCCATGGAAGTACTGCCAAGTCTGTATTATAAGGCTAGTTCTACGTTAAGCAGATTGGAGTGCCATTTTTGTTCGAAAAAATGTGAACGTAGTTCAAATTTTGGTAATGTTCCAAAGTTTTGAAAAATGAAGGCCAAATTGCTGCTGTTTGCACTGGAACACAGCATGCCGAATCAGAGTCAGTTCACTGGTCTGGTGTACACATTAGATCATCTATTTCAATAGACAAAACATCTTCCACTGTCGTCGGTGTAAGTTGGAACACCTCGTGTAAAAGATTGACCGCACAAAGATGGGAAACATCGCTCTCAGCAATGTCCGCTTTCGGTGTTACCTGCGTGCCTGAAGTTGTTTCTCGTACCTCAGCAGCAGGAGGCGACTGTGAGATCTCAATGAATGCTGACATCAGTATTGGAAGCCACTGGGGACAACACAGAGCATGGGCCGTTATCGGGTCCAGCAAAGCATCGACATCCTTTGGCGCAGCTGATGGATATGTTAGACAAGCGTCCAACACGCATTCTTCACCGCATAGCAGGCATCGAAGAACAGGTAAGATGCAATCTTGCCAGATTGGTCGGAAGGACAGGAACCACGTGGTATTAAGGTCCCGTAGACGAGTCATGCCTAGTAGTTGTACTATTCGCTCAGGGCACTTTCTTTCAAGGAGAGCTCTCTCCATTTCGCTCGGAGTGATTTCGGCGAAGAGGCTGGCCATAGCGCAATAGCAGACAGATGAATAAAATTCCCACAACAAGTGCTAGAATTAATGGTATGCCACCAAACACCGAATGTGCAAAGTTCGGAATGATTCCAAGTATTGCCTGGAACGGTGCTAAGAGACCGGTGCAAATTCTCTTAAATACATGAATAATTCCTGTTGTATCTGACATGTTAAAGATACGTGATATCATTTCTACGAAATGTATAGGGCAGTTTGTACGTATTAAAGTCTGTATCTCAGCCGAAGTCCTTGCAACTTGTAGATCATAGGTTTCTTTGGCCGAGGTCAAAGGCACTGTTTGCTGTAAAAGCATGGCTTTCATTCTGCTTAAAGTATCAAAACTTATAAAAGAGACGTTCAGCGAAGGCCATAAAGGCGACTCCCTGACTGTATCTATTGGGGGAAACAATACTTGCATACAGCAAGTGACCGTGGAGTTGACCGTTACTAGATATGGGACTCCTGGCAACATTCCACAGCAGCTCTGATCATTCAACATGAGGTAACTCCCATTCGAAAGTTGTCCAAACGTCGGAGTAATCACAGCAGCTGGTGAACCGTGCTGATGGCAAGACAAGTTTGCCACAGAACCATTACAAGCCCCGTGAAAAATAATGTCCTGGCAAATGAGTGAACCGGTCAGTGCAGGTTTACAGTTGATACTGCTAAGAAACACTTCACGATCCCCACTCCAACATCTATGTGTATATGGTAACTTCCAAGATATCTTAATGTATTCCTTACCCAACCTTTCATAGTTGCCCGCTTGCATCTGTCTGAGGCAATACTGAAACTGAAAAGTTGTCACAGGCAACGTTATTTTGCCATGAATAACCCATTCCGTAGCTGGTTTTTCTGCCACTGTAAATGGTAATTTCTCCATTTTTTCAATGCTCAGCACTGTATACCTTGCTCCTCTCTGTGCCAATTCGATCTGTTTATCAGTGAGATTGTATTCCGCAAACAGAGACGACGTGTTGATGAAACACCAAGGCACATAGCCCGCTCGCAAAGATTGCAGCGTCCATGTCAATAACATAATAGAACGTAATTGAGATTGACCTTGTTGTAACATAGCCAAATCTTGTTCTAGAATGTCGATAGCAGAGGATACAATGCCATCCAATGAATATATCCTGGAGGACAAAGTTGTTAACCCATTGTCGACTACAGAGAGTGTTTTCTCTAAATTAATACGATCAAGTTCACGTATTCGTTCTGCAGCCTCTATCTGTGACACTTTCCAAGCTTCGTTATAAGCAGCATAGATGCCGGCATATATGAAACGTTTTTGACGCGGTTTTCTTGGTCCAAGCAAGAATTCCCTAAGATCTGCGTCATGTGCAAGTAAGGTTAAGTGTTGCTTCACATCCTTTAGTGTAGATTTATGCAGCCAATCGAGGCATAATTTTCCTACACTGTATGTTGTAACTACCCCCGGATGTTGTCTTTGGACATATCTTGGGTCTGGCCTATGAATAGTAAAGCCCTGAGTTTTGTTCAAGAACCTTTCCTGACAGTTGTTTGTGTCTGTGGGCCAGATCAACCATTTCTTCCAATTTGGATTAGTTCTGTTGAGTTGTAGTATATTGTCAACTGTCACCACCGCCTTTGTATTATTATCACTGGCAGGTGTTGGCACAGAAGGTGTTTTCATCTCTTTGATCTTGGCTAATCCAAGACAAGATGTCTGTTGGACGGTGTCATTCAAAAACAGTAATTGTTCAGGGATGATACATGCTCTAAATAAAGCTTCTATACCCTGTACTTGCCAATCTTTACTACCCCAGACAGTTTTTGTCTCAATAGTGTTTTTCCATAAGTCGAAACCCTGTGTAGACAGTTGGGCAATAAATGCTTCAGAATAAATCTGTTTCGTATTTGTTAACATAATTTTCAGTCCTGTTTTGTTTACATTTTTATAGTAAAACGTTTCTGGATCAGATGTATTATAACCTGAAAAATATGGAAATTTACTAGCAAAAGTTTTCGAACTACCTTGTGGTGGTGTAGGACAATGTTCCCATTGATTAAACATAAACACATTTCTTGGATATGCAGTTTTGTGCAAATAATGATGACCATAGTGGTTATAACAATATAATTCTTCGTAACCAGATGAACCCTCTAAAAATTCATTTTTAGAAAATGCAGCAGATTTCTCTAGATCAAACATTATATCTTGAACAGTCTCTATGTCCCAATCATCTGAATAGGTACTGGACGTAATTAAATCACTTAGTGAAATTTTAAATAAATGTGGAATGTTCAATTGTTCACTTGGACCGAAGATTTCATAATCTGTTTTGTCCCACACTATACCATCCTGTATAGGAACAGCTGTGATGTTCACTGATGACAAGTCTCTTGCTTCACGATGGGAAGATTTATGTGGTTTCAAAAGTACATTTACGTCTTTTCCTTCAATGTTCACATGGATGTATCTGCCACTTATAAGCACGCTTACAGTTGTTACCAAAGCTAGCCAGAGCAGGAAAACAAATAGTCCAGATGTAATCCAGAGTTCAATCCATGGAGAAACCAGATAAGTCTTTTTCAGAAAGTGAATAAAGTCTTGTACTTGCTGCTTGAAATTTGATGATGCTGGCGTCGTTTCAGGTTCGCTTGGATCTTCTGAGAACGTATCAAAGTCAATGAAATAGCCAGAAGCAGTTCTGTCAATTGTTGGAATTGCATCAGGATTCGTTGAAATCACAGGAACCAGTTCTTCACGTGTCACGTTGGTGTAGACAGGTGTATTTGGACGAACTGTTATTTGGTTGTCAAGAGGGATGAGTTCCATAGCTTGGTTGCATAGTCCTTCATTTGTTACAGCTGAGTTCTCGATCGTGATCAGTCTTTCAGTCTGAACCTCTTGAATAGTAGCGAGAGGAGTGCGTCTGCTACTAGGTCGGAGTCCACGAGGCCTACTGCTTAGTATTGGCCACATGTTGTGGTTTGATCAGGTCGATTGACACAAATCTTTTCTCCTTTCTTCCAGCAAGGGGCGGCAGAAGTACTGTCCTTGTTCCTTGAACAGCTAGAACAGGTACCGGTTGTCTGTAAGAAGGTCCAAATTCCTTCTTGTCCGCTATTTTTTCTCTGACTAGATCCCCAACTTTTGGAATCCAGACAGGCCTTGCTGGGACCGCCGATTTTTCCCCAGTGGTGGTTGGCTGTAGGGATACGTTGCTTTGTTTCGTTCGTAATTTGTTAAGATCCTGTAAAACAGCCAAACGATCTTTGATATCAAATTTTTTCATGTCCACCACTGTGCCTACGTGTTCTAAGTCTGGAACCCACATTCTTGTCCCAAATAGGACCTCATATGGAGTGACCCCCCTAGAGAACTTCTTGGCAAATTATTGAGAGCGCGCTGAACGCTAATGAGGTGTTTGACCCACCCATCACCCGAGCCTAATACCCTAGCTGTTATAGACTGCTTTATGTCCCGGTTTTTCCTTTCCACAACAGAATTTCCCTCAGGATGGAATGGAGAGGAGTACCGCAATGCAACGCCCAGACTGGCCATGGCCTCCTTGTAAGCCCTAGAGCTAAACGCAGGACCCTGGTCAGAATGAAACGTGCCTATTGCGTATATGCCGATATAGACTCGCAAATCTTTTATAACAGTTCGAGCGTCAGCCGAGCGCTGAGGCCATAACCATAGGAACCTAGAGCATGAATCCACTGCAACCATGATGTATTTATAATATACCGTCCCTTTGTAAGGGACCGCAGTGGTCCAGGTAAACACAAGCTAATGGCTTATCTGAAATTAATAAGGGTGTCTGCGCAGGACGTTTCACTGTTGAGACTTTCATCTGTTGGCAAATATCACATTCTAAAACATAGTTCTTAGTTTGTTTCCGAATGCCAGGCCACCAATATCTTTGCTTGAGTAAAGATACTGTTGCTGAAACACCTGCATGGGCAGAAGCTAACCCCTCGTGTGCTGCTAGGATAAGTCCTAATCTGCGTTCCTTGTTTGGAATTACCCTATCCCCCACTCCAGGGATTCGAGCAAAAGGAACGTTATTCGCATCAATTACATAAGAGTACTTGAGTGGAAACTTTTTGGTAACGCTGCACTGCTGCCTTTGCTCGAAGCATTGACAGCTAACATTATCTCACCGTCTATTTTTGTTTTTGAACGAGTGATCGCAGCTACGGAAGCCGTCTGAACAGCCCCCTTCGCGGCTTCGTCAGCCAATGAATTCCCTGCAACGTGAACGCCATCACGCTGATGACTCAGTGTGTGAATCACGTGAGCCTTTGGTAGTTCGTTTTTCAACTGAACTACTTGTTCCCAAAGCAGTTTGTGCTTTATTGTGCCACCTTTCGCATCTTTAAAACCATTTTCAAGCCAGGTTCGTATATAATCATTATACGACTGAACACAGTAATAGGAATCGCACACTATCAGTGTGAGGAATTCTCGATCCGTACTCTCAAGTGCCAGTTTGAATGCCTGTAGTTCAGCTCGCTGAGCTGTACAATCACCTAGTGATTGAGTTTTTGTGACCATAGGTCTGAAGATGCCATTTCGCATGCGACCTTTAACAATAGCACACGCTGCACTGTAAGCTTGCTTACTCCCTGTTGCGGGCTGTGCGGATCCGTCAGTGTAAATTATGAATTCATACTGATCGAGAGGCAGAATCTCAGTGGGCAGAGGACATTCTTGTTCATATTGGAGAAATGCCTGTGTTTTTAAATCTGGATCAAAAACATATTCAACATCAGTTGCAGCAAGAGAATTAACCCACTGTATCCATCTCGGATGTAAAGCTTTAGCATTTGGAATGCTTGCTTTTGTGACCGCTTCTAAAGCCGGTACTGGGGTTACGACAATTATGCGTTTCCCTTGGGCTAAGGCTCTTTCCTTTGCTACAGCTGTTTGAACTGCCGTTAGAATTTTTTCAGTTGAACTGAAGCGCATTTCCGCTTGTGTATACAAATGTGATTTGTATGCAATTGGTACTTTCTCACCCTCATTAAATGTTAAGTAAGTGAATCCACACTGACCCGAAATTATTCGAATCACCAAATTTCTTTGACTTACGCGTGTTTGTAAGTGGTTTGTTGCTAACATGTTAGCCTGGAGTGAACGCAAAATTTCTGTGTGTTCCTGTGTCCAGTTTTTATTTGAAAAATCAGGTTTGATTAATGCGTAGAGAGGTTTAATCCTTTCTGCGTAGTTTAGAATGTATGTTCTTCCAAAATTTAGGAATCCCAGTATTGATTGTAAGTTTTTTAGCGATTTTGGAGGTTGGAGCAGCGCACATTTCTCTAGAAAGTTAGCTGCCAAGCTCTTGCCTTCACTTGAAAGCTCATATCCCAAAAATAGGACATTGAGATGGGCAATCCGAGACTTTTTAAAGTTGAACTTGTAGCCCTCAGAGGCGAATCCCAATATAATGGTGCTCACCCTGTTCAAGTGTTTGTCCAAGTCATCGTCTGTCAGATAGATATCATCGACATAGGACAATGCCTCGTTGTCATAGATTTGTAGTAACTCCGTTACCCTCGCTGAGAATAAACCTGGGCTGTTCTTGAACCCTTGTGGGAGTCGACAAAAGTGACGCTGGGTCCCCATTATGGAGAATGCCGTTAAGTACCTACTTTCCGGTGCTATGTTTTGACAAAAGAAACCGTTTGAGATGTCTAATGTTGTTTTGTATTTTTTACGCACAATGTTATTCATTAATGCTGTGCTGTGTGCATTTTGCACTGCAAAAGTTTTAGAACAAGTGTTTAAATGTCTGTAGTCCAAAACTAGACGATATGTATTGTCTGGTTTGGAGACAGGAAACAAAGGATTGTTCATGGAGGAGGTGCATGTTTCAATCACCCCTTGGTATTCAAGTTGATCTAAAATCTCCCTGACCTGTTTTTTAGCTTCTTGCTTAATAGGATACTGCCTCTGAGCAGTAGGTTCATGTTTCAGATTTATTTTATGGTGAGGGGAGTCCTCATCCCATCCTACATGATTTTTATATAATGCTGGAGCCTGGGCCACTGCCCATTTTCTGGCATATGTATATTTTAAATGAATTGGAATGTGATTGGAGAAGGCAGGCATAATGATGTCCTCGCCATGTGGGCACTCCTTGACAAATTGTGGTGGCCAGTCTTTTTCTGCTAGAAGTATGTCATAACCCTTTGATAGTTTTTCCCAAAAAGTGCTTTAACCTGTCTAGGTTTGTCTCCCTCCATCCGGAGTGTTATTTCATATAACCTTTGTGGAGTACTAACCCTGGTGTCTACAGTTTCTACTGTAATGTACTCATTCAAGTCCACTATCTCCAGAAGTTCCATCAGGTTCTGGCGAGCTATTGTGACTTCTGCTGCACTGTCCAGCATTGTCTGAGCCCATTCTCCGTTCTTGAGTTGACTTCTCAGAATTCTCGGCATGTCTTACTATTAGACCTGCTACTTTCTTTTTGGAGAATTGAGGTTTAGTTTTAATTTTTGTTGCGTGCTTGTCGTCTTTCGATTTCACGCGTTCTTCTCTATGTTCTGTTCGTCCTCTTCTTTCCGAAGTCTGTGATGAGACCTGAAAGGGACGAGAGGAACGTGTATCATTATCTTGATACCTATCAGGTTTTCTCAAATTATCCCTATTCCTGAGGTTGTACCTCCTTTCAGAGGGCTCCTTTTGAGGAGACCTACCTCGGGATTGAGATCTTTTCTCATTTGAATTTTGTTTAGTAGATTCCCACTTCTTTTTAGAAGATGCAGGAGTTTGTTTAATTGAGTCCTTCTCAGGACTTTCAGATAGTTTTGGTTTAACTGGTCTCCCACCCAAACTATCTCTGCCTAATTCTGCATAAGATTGCTCTATAATTCTGGGTAGCTCTGTTTGATGTTCTGTAACATCAAATTCCCTTAGTTTTTGTCGGATCGCCACTGCTGCTGCCTCCCCTTTAATATTTGACAATATTATTGTTGAGACCTGGTCGAAATTTTTCAGTAATTTCATACCTAAATTTAAAGCAGGCTCTGCCCCGTATTCGTTTTGAATTTGTTTTAGGACATCAGGTATTACCGCTATTGACGGAATGCCGTGTGTTTTAGTGTAGATGGCAGCAAAGACTGAGCCCCAAGTGGTGCAGTCTTCCAGTTGTGGTGTGATCCCCATTGGTAAACTAATGGTTAGGATTCTGTGTTTCTCATGCGGGCTAGTATTTGGAAATACTGCTTCGATTTGAGTAATTTTTTGAGCTATCCAAAATGGAATTTGCTCACGCTTAGTGGGCATTTTACCCATGACTGCGTATAGAGTCTGTGGTGTAATTTTTAGTGTACTCCCCTGTGGAGGAGTATGATTTGGAACTGTTAATGGTGGTTGGACTGTGAAAGTCCGCATGACATATTGAACCAATTGTCTGTAGATTTTTATTAACTCTGTGAGTTGATTAAGTATTTCCTCGTCTGACATTATTTCGATGTCTGGATGAGGTGTATAGCCTGCTAGAATCGGCCATGTTGCTCCTGGTCTACCTAGTGGACCGAGCCTGGTTATATTTTTATTGTGTTTTAGGGCGCCTTTAAACCAGAGCTGATGCTCCTGGTATGTTAATGGAATCTCAATATCCTCGAAAGGAATGTATTCCTCTGGTGCTTCATCTTCTTTGTAGAAGTGAAACAAGTGTGTCACTGGATTGGATTCAGGAAGAATTACCCATGAATAGAATACCTCTGTTTGAAAGGATTCATGTGCCTCAATCACGAAAACTGCTCTACCTCCTCTCGGTGGTAGGCCATGTTTTATAAGTTTTAGAGTAATGGCTCTTCTTAAGTTTGGAGCGATGTCAATGACACCCTCCTCGGTTTCATTTAAACCGGTATTGTTAAAAAATGCTGCTTGGGCTGGATCAGCCGCAGCTACACCGTTTCCGGCGTCATTGTCAGTGCCTGACATTGTTCTGCTTGAAAATATGGAAACAAATTTCAAGGAAATAAAGATAAGGTGCACAATATTGTGGAACACTGTATCCTTCAACGTTGAACAAACCAAACAGCTAATATATAGGGGTCTTCCCTATGTAGCCGTGGCGGATACTATCCCTGCCCACTCCAGACGTCT
This sequence comes from Calotriton arnoldi, assembly GCA_963921515.1. Classification (NCBI taxonomy): domain Eukaryota; kingdom Metazoa; phylum Chordata; class Amphibia; order Caudata; family Salamandridae; genus Calotriton; species Calotriton arnoldi. Next base: position 57,568 of record CAWUFW010020387.1, read on the forward strand.
TTTGGAGTATATGGGTAGGGGTCTCTGAGAGAAAAGAATATATGCACAGCTGAGTTACTCAGTCTCTAACGTTGAATTACTGCCTTACCAAACGTTGGGCGCCATGTAGTGTAGCTCCTATTTCCCTTATAGGCTCTGCGCATTGGAATAATATATCCTATAGGTTTGACATAGGACTAAGGTCGGTATGTCCCTATCGAGTATATTAAACTTAATTACTTGTGCCAGCTAGCTCAGAGGCCACTAGAAACTTCTTGACGACAAGAAGGGATTAGTTTCTGGCAGCCGCAAAACATGACCACTGTGTTTCCCTTACAGAATCAGGATGTGTCCCAGAGTCGTAGAAACAATAGATAACTATTTCACTCAGCTCAGTTGTGCAGGATTCAGTTACGTCTCAAAGTTACACAGAAATAACAGACGGGCGTTTCAATAAAATGGTTTATTGAACAGTCTTGTTTCTGTTGTAAGTTAGATGTGCTGTTACGATCACAAGACAGTATGCGAGATAGATGATGTACAAGGTGAGCAGTAAAAATAAATAATACTGCGTTAGCATTATCTTTTCAGCATATATGCATTTACATAAAATGACACAGCCTAAAAATGCGAGTACTCATACGATGCGTTTCTAGCCTAGTTCTACCCAGTGTACCTAACCTATCCTAGGTGTAGGGAGAAGTAGAAGTAGGTGCTGTATTCCTGACTAGAGTATACTAAGAGTAAGTTACGCCTAGCATGCCAAGAGTCTAGTATGCCAAGAGTCCCTCTAGGTTCTAGTCTGCTCCATACCTGAAGAATGAGAGAGGTAGGAATCTCTTTCCGGACTCGAACTCCAACACCCCGCAAGGGAAGTTAGATCACTGGAAGCTGGACTCTCTGCGTGCAGGGATGACAGTGTCTTCTCAGTGCGTCTGGCCGGGAATCGGGCTCCTCTGAAGTCGAGGTCTCCTCTGATTTACAGGGGTTTGGGAAGGTATATTTATACCTGAAAATGTTAGCATTGACGTGAGTTGGGTAGCGAAAGACGTCATGAATGAATCCCTTAAGGAATAGAGGTTCATGCATAATGTATGAGTCCTTGAAGAAATCAATAGTCCTGGGCAAGGGAAACTCCCGCAGCCTGAGGGTCTGTTTTTTCATGGACTCGTTGAGACGCTAGGGTGGACGGATGTCGGAATCCATGCCTGTATTTGGTATGCATGGTTTATGCCTAAATAAGGTCTCGGATTATATGCCTATATGAGGGCAGGTTGGATTGTGCCTATATATGGTCATGATTCTAGAAAGCCCGTTTATGGACACCCTATGAAGTATACAACAGTACCAGGGGTACCATTTACTAGGGCGTTACAGGTTATGGTGAAGTTATGTCAATTGTGGTATAGTTGTAGGGAAGGAACACTGGTACTGGGAACCTGGTTAACAGGGACCTTGTACACCTCATTCAAAGTTGCATCAAAAACCAGGTAAAAAGTTGGGGGGGCGGGGGGATACTGCAACAAGAATCCAGTTTCCCACAGGTATGGTAATAATATCTTACATTGCATTTTTAAAATAATCTTAGAAATTTACTGAATAAACCAAAGGTTAAAATTAAGTTATAGTTAGGTGAAAATGTTAATTACAACATACCGCTTTAAAAAAACAAAACCACTGAACTTCACTAGTTATAGTTATCTCAAGCAACTATAACTCATGCCCTAAAGTAACTATAACTCATACACTCACCATGCACTGCTAATTACCTCACATATTTCATCATTCATGACTAACCCCGGGCGGGTAACTCCGCTCCGCCAGCGGAGTTTCCGGAGTTTTGCCTACTCCGTGTTCCGCTGCAAACGCGGAGCTTAGGCAAAACTACGACTCCGTGGCAGAGCGGAGTTAGCCGGTCCCTCCACCCTCCCAAAGACGTACAACGTAGGGGTTATCTAAGAAGAGGGACAAAGAGGACGAGGAAGGAGAGCGGCCATGGCGAGGAGCAGTCAGCCACGGCAGGTAAGGGCTTTTTTTTAAACATTATAATCACTTTGGGAGGGGAGAGGGAGCGGAGTGGAGCAGAGTTCCACAGAGTTATTTTCCAACTCTGTGGAACTCCGCGTAGAGGCACTACGCCCGCTCCGCCCGGTCTTACTCATGACATGTTCTATGACATCATTGATAATATCACTGCAATATGTGAAATTACATCATTGATGTCAACACTGCATAGCGGGGGCACAAGTTATAGTTACTTTAGGGCACGAGTCACATTTACTTGGGATAACTATAACTGGTGAATTTCAGTGGTTCTGTTAATTTAAACAGTATGTTTACACTGACATTTTAATCAAACTATAACATCATTTTAACTTTTGGGAATATATATATATATATATATATATATATATATATATATATATATATATATATATATATATATATATTCACCAAGAATCCAGAGAAAAACTTTCTTTTTGCAAGAAAAACACCGGAGCCGTGGCCTCAATAACAAAACGTGTTTAATGCAACACTAGGTCCTGACGCGTTTCAGAGTTGCGTCACTCCTTTCTCACGGGCAAGGTTCAGTCAATGAACATGTTAAAAATCCTGATTAAGTATGCGGAGAAAGACTGCATTAAGTTGACCAATGACAGTGAGGATATCATTAAAAAACTGAAGGATCTTTACACTAAAGAAGAGTTTGACACAAAAATGGCAAAAATGGAAAAAAGACTGGAAAAAGTAGAAGATGAAATAAAGGCAAAGAAACAGAGTAAATTTCACCGCAATGAAATCGATTATAACAAAAGACAAATTCTTACATTTGGCAAGAAATTCGACCAATTGAGAAAAGCGACTAAAGATCCGGCGGACCTGGAACAACCTTCCATCTATAATGTTACCACTTACATGAACACAGAACAAAAAGATATGTAAACCACAACAATAGAGACATTGGAGAGCGACAACAGTGAAAGTAACATTTGCATCCAATGAGAGCCAATTGGAGCAAAAGCTCGTATTTTAAACGAATTCAAGCTGATGGCCAAAGAAAGACAAATTACACAGGCACACAGCGAAAGCCCAGTCAGAGGTCGTGGTCGCGGCGCAAGAGGAGGAAACAAAGCAAAGTTTACCAGCAGCAACACAATGGACAGCTCCGTGGGAGTACGTACAAGGGGTCGAAAGGCGGAAACATTATGGACACCATGACAGTGGTAAACCTCTCTAATCGTTCATTTACTGAAAGCCAACTAGAAGTATTGTCGTTGGGGTTATCTTTTTGCCCCACCTCTAAATATGATTACACAGAAACTCGCATTGATTTGTTTACTTTCATTAGAAAACTAAAATTAAAAAATGGTTTTCTATTAACAAACCGAAGACATCAGCACGAGTGCAAGCTAATCCTTCTGCACTCACTATGGATGATATACATATTTTACATACAGTACATGAGTTGGCTAACGATGAATGTTTTATTGATGACCCCTTTCTCAATCTCATTAATACTGACATTGATATAGGGATGGGTGGTGAAACTGGTTTTAAGCCTCAATCTGTTTTCATTCCGCAAATCAATAATGATGCTATCAATTGTTTTGAGAAAGGTATGATTAGAGAACTACAAAAAATAGAATCACGTAAATTGAACATGGTGCAGAATCTTAAAAAATCACACAAAATAGCACTGAAAGAGTTGGAAGAATGTACTGACATGGTTATCAAAAAGTCAGATCAGGGAGGAAATGTTGTGATTTGGCCTCTCGACATGTACCTAGATGAAGGACATAAACAACTGTCTGACATTGACAGATATTGCCTCACATCCAAATCTGAATATCATGCAGCCAACAAACAGGTCTTAAACAAGTTGGCAGACTGGCGGGATAAGGGTATTTTGAACCAGGATGAATATTTATTTCTGGTATGTAAAGATCCGAAAATCCCAGTATTATACCTTCTTCCCAAAAAACACAAAAATGCCAGTAACCCACCAGGTAGACCCATTGTATCTTCAAGAAACAATGCACTAGAAAATACATCCAAGTACGTGGATTATTTTCTGCAGCCATTAGTCCAATCGTTGCCGTCTTTTGTTAAAGATACTGGTGATTTTCTTAGAATTATCAATGAAATCACCTAGGAGAAAGACTACTTACTCATGAGTATGGATGTGAGCAGTCTGTACACATGTATGCCCCAAGATCTTGGCATTGGAGCCTGTGGTTTTTTTATGAAAGGGAGATCTTTGTCTTTTCTTCTCCATACAGAAATGATCTTAGAGATGATCCAGATATGCCTCAAAAATAATTTCTTTTTGTTTGACAACAAGATGTACAGACAAACCCAGGAGTCGGCAATGGGAACTTGCTTCGCCCCCAGCTTTGCAGGACTTTACCTCGGCTGGTGGGAGAAGCAAGTTGTCAGTAACACCAGACAATTTATTGACCACGTCGTCCTCTGGGTAAGGTACATAGACGACATCTTCTGCATTTGGAGAGGGACTGAAATCCAAGCGCAGGAGTTTGTAACCTCTCTCAATGATAACTCATTGAATTTGCACTTTACGAGTGAAACCAATACCACCACCATTGAATTTCTGGACCTCAAGTTGGAGATCCAAGATGAGAAAATCACAAGCAAACTATTTACAAAAAGCACGGCTGGCAACAGCTTGCTACATGCCAATAGTTGCCACCCTAAAAATTTAATTTGCAGTCTCCCTTTTGGTGAGTTACTGAGGGCCAAAAGGAACTGCAGTACCGAGGATAGTTATCAAAAAGAAAAAGACACTATGACCCAGAGATTCCTAGCACGAGGTTATAGTAGAACCATCATTAAGCAAGCCACCTCTAAAGTTGAAAACCTTAAGCGACAGGAGTTGCTTATTCCTAAAAGTAAAGACATTAAAACACAAAAAGAGCCCATAAGGTTCATCACCAAGTATAATAGCCAAGCTTGGGAGATTAGGAAAAGTCTGAAAAATTTCTGGGAGGTTCTAAGGGGTGATGATGACTTGAGAGAATATGTAGGAGAATATCCTTCTCTTACATTCAGAGAACCCTAATCCTTACGTGATTCACTCAGTAAAAGTCTTGTGAACCAAATAAAAAAACGCTCTGATATCCAGGGCTTTTTCACTTGTAACCAGTGCAAGGCATGTAAATTTAGTGCCAGTTGTAAATCTATAAAACTATGCAAAGACAAACCCCCATACAAAATCAGAAAACAGCTAACCTGCAATACCGAGTTTTTTGTTTATGCATTGAAGTGTCCCTGTGACAAATTTTACATAGGGAGTACGATCCACAAAGGCAAAAAGAGGGTACTTGAACATCTTTGAGCCATAAAGAAAAATGACAAACAATACCCGGTTGCTCGTCATTTCAGTGTATGTCATAACCAAAACGCTAATCTGCTCAAATTCTGCGTCCTTGATTGTATACCCCGAGAGTAAGAGGAGGTAATAGGACTGTTGAATTAAGGAGACTTGAGTCTAGAATGATTGTCAAATACAATACTCTGTCCCCTATGGGTTTGAATCTTGATGAAGAAATGTCCGTTCATCTAGGATAGGTCTTGCGGTTGCAGCTGTTCTCATGTTCTAGCTTGATGTTTTTTAAGGTTTATTGTTAGTTTAGAATTTAAATTTTGTGCACTTTGTAACTATGGTCTTAATATGAATATCTTTGTCTGGTCTATTGCAGATATCAATGAGGAATCCAGAGGAGCTTTAATATCTATCGACACATCAGCCAATGAATTTTTTTTTGTCACTTGTTGGTGCGGGTAACTTTTGGCTCACTTGAGCAGGACTTATTACATTTCAAATGGAAGCAACTTTACAAGGATCTAGCCATAGCATGGCAGATAGATGTGTTTTTCTTGAGTTATTAATTGTATAGCCCACTAGGGCTGAATTGTTTTCAAACACACGATGTCTTCACTCATAAGGTGATATTACTACAAAGATAGATTTACCATAATTGTACACCCTTCAATGGTATGACTCGGTGTAAATAACTTGTGTTGCTCATGAAGAGATACAAACGTGATAATAATGCACCACGGATGTCGTACGTTGGCGCACTTAGGAAGATTATCGATGTTGTTTCACTCCACATAAATGTATATTTTACATTATAATTTATCATATGCATTTCCTGCAATTTGTGTGTATACATTATAACTTTATTGACACACATGATGCCGACCAGCACTAGTATGTTTTTTATGTCTATTATTATGCACGTAATGAGCACTTGTTTCTTTAAAAGAAAGTGAAAATGCACTGAACCTTGCCCGTGAGAAAGGAATGACGCAACTCCGAAACGCGTCGGGTCCTAGTGTTGCATTAAACACGTTTTGTTATTGAGGCCACGGCTCCGGTGTTTTTCTTACAAAAAGAACGTTTTTCACTGGATTCTTGGTGGATATTGGAGGTGTGGCTACCCTGCCGTGTTGCCCGCCGTGAAAAGTGGCTTGGGTTCAGCCGAACAAGGATTGTGGATAAAGTTATTAAAATCCCTTGCCGGCCCCCAGCGAGTCCAGCTGGAACAGAGGTGGCACTTGTGTCAAAAGCCGCCGGGTTGAGGACGGAGGACGGTGAGGAGCAATCGGAGGACGGCTCCTTTTTCCCGACTTCGTTACAAAACAGGTGAGCTGACTACGCAAGTGTTGTGTCCAAGTTTGGCTGTGATTTATACTGCGTGGGGAGCTGTACGGTTTGGCGGCAACAGAGTTACTAATTCTGTGACCGCATCAAAAAAACACGTGTTTGCAGTGAATGAATACTGCCAGTTTTAGCCCGGACGGAACTAAACTATCATCATGGCAACAACTAGAGACATCAAAAGACGTGAAGCAGCAAGCAAGCTGTTCACGAAATCGACAGCACCGCTGGGCACTAACGGAGTGCAACCGCTTAGCGACAATACAATAGAAGATAAAAGGAAACTATGGGACAATCTTTGGAAGATATTAAAAAAAGAACAATCTAAGTGGTGGGAGGCCACAGCTTTACAACAGTATGTGGAATGTGGCAGAATACCACGTGGCCTCCGCATCTTCATCACTCCCACTTTTCAAAAACCAGACCCAGAAATGATTGAAGAATGGATGACGAACAACCATGAGTGTTCAATGAACATGTTAAAAATCCTGATTAAGTATGCGGAGAAAGACTGCAATAAATTGACCAATGACAGTGAGGATATCATTAAAAAACGGAAGGATCTTTACACTAAAGAAGAGTTTGACACAAAAATGGCAAAAATTGAAAAAAGACTGGAAAAAGTAGAAGATGAAATAAAGGCAAAGAAACTGAGTAAATTTCACTGAGATGAAGTCGATTATAACAAAGGACAAATTCTTACATTTGGCAAGAAAATCGACCAATTGAGAAAAGCGACTAAAGATCCGGCGGAACTGGAACAACCTTCCACCTCTAATGTTACCACTTACATAAACACAGAACAAAAAGATATGCAAACCACAACAATAGAGACATTGGAGAGCAACAACAGTGAAAATGACATTTGCATCCAATTGGAGCAAAAGCTCATATTTTAAACGAATTCAAGCTGATGGCCAAAGAAAGACAAATTACACAGGCACACAGCAAAAGCCCGGTCAGAGGTCGTGGTCGCGGCGTAAGAGGAGGAAACAAAGCAAAGTTTACCAGCAGCAACACAATGGACAGCTCCGTGGGAGTACGTACAAGGGGTCGAAAGGCGAAAAAATGATGGACACCATGACAGTGGTAAACCTCTCTAATCGTTCATTTAATGAAAGCCAACTAGAAGTATTGTCGTTGGGGTTATCTTTTTGCCCCACCTCTAAATATGATTACACAGAAACTCGCATTGATTTGTTTACTTTCATTAGAAAACTAAAATTAAAAAAATGGTTTTCTATTAATAAACCGAAGACATCAGCACGAGTGCAAGCTAATCCTTCTGCACTCACTATGGATGATATACATATTTTACATACAGTACATGAGTTGGCTAACAATGAATGTTTTATTGATGACCCCTTTCTCAATCTCATTAATACTGACATTGATATAGGGATGGGTGGTGAAACTGGTTTTAAGCCTCAATCTGTTTTTATTCCGCAAATCAATAATGATGCTATCAATTGTTTTGAGAAAGGTATGATTAGAGAACTACAAAAAATAGAATCACATAAATCAAACATGGTGCAGAATCTTAAAAAATCACACAAAATAGCACTGAAAGAGTTGGAAGAATGTACTGACATGGTTATCAAAAAGTCAGATAAGGGAGGAAATGTTGTGATTTGGCCTCTCAACATGTACCTAGATGAAGGACATAAACAACTGTCTGACACTGACAGATATTGCCTCACATCCAAATCTGAATATCATGCAGCCAACAAACAGGTCTTAAACAAGTTGGCAGACTGGCGGGATAAGAGTATTTTGAACAAGGATGAATATTTATTTCTGGTATGTAAAGATCCGAAAATCCCAGTATTATACCTTCTTCCCAAAATACACAAAAATGCCAGTAACCCACCAGGTAGACCCATTGTATCTTAAAGAAACAGTGCACTAGAAAATACATTCAAGTACATGGATTATTTTCTGCAGCCATTAGTCCAATCGTTGCCGTCTTTTGTTAAAGATACTCGTGATTTTCTTAGAATTATCAATGAAATCACCTGGGAGAAAGACTACTTACTCATGAGTATGGATGTGAGCAGTCTGTACACATGTATTCCCCAAGATCTTGGCATTGAAGCCTGTAGATTTTTTATGAAAGGGAGATCTTTGTCTTTTCTTCTCCATACAGAAATGATCTTAGAGATGATCCAGAAATGCCTCAAAAATAATTTCTTTTTGTTTGACAACAAGATGTACAGACAAACCCAGGGGATGGCGATGGGAACTTGCTTCGCCCCCAGCTTTGCAGGACTTTACCTCAGCTGGTGGGAGAAGCAAGTTGTCAGTAGCACCAGACAATTTATTGACCACGTCGTCCTCTGGGTAAGGTACATAGACGACATCTTCTGCATTTGGAGAGGGACTGAAATCCAAGCGCAGGAGTTTGTAAACTCTCTGAATGATAACTCATTGAATTTGCACTTTACGAGTGAAACCAGTACCACCATCATTGAATTTCTGGACCTCAAGTTGGAGATCCAAGATGAGAAAATCACAAGCAAACTATTTAGAAAAAGCACGGCTGGCAACAGCTTGCTACATGCCAATAGTTGCCACCCTAAAAATTTAATTCGCAGTATCCCTTTTGGTGAGTTACTTAGGGCCAAAAGGAACTGCAGTACCGAGGAGAGTTATCAAAAACAAAAAGACACTATGACCCAGAGATTTCTAGCACGAGGTTATAGTAGAACCATCATTAAGCAAGCCACCTCTAAAGTTGAAAACCATAAGCGACAGGAGTTGCTTATTCCTAAAAGTAAAGACATTAAATCACAAAAAGAGTCCATAAGGTTCATCACCAAGTATAATAGCCAAGCTTGGGAGATTAGGAAAAGTCTGAAAAATCCTGGGAGGTTCTAAGGGGTGATGATGACTTGAGAGAATATGTAGGAGAATATCCTTCTCTTACATTCAGAAAACCCAAATCCTTACGCGATTCACTCAGTAAAAGTCTTGTGAACCAAATAAAAAAACGCTCTGATATCCAGGGCTTTTTCACTTGTAACCAGTGCAAGGCATGTAAATTTAGTGCCAGTTGTAAATCTATAAAACTATGCAAAGACAAACCCCCATACTAAATCAGAAAACAGCTAACCTGCAATACCGAGTTTGTTGTTTATGCATTGAAGTGTCCCTGTGACAAATTTTACATAGGGAGTATGATCCACAAAGGCAAAAAGAGGGTACTTGAACATCTTCGGGCCATAAAGAAAAATGACAAACAATACCCGGTTGCTCGTCATTTCAGTGTATGTCATAACCAAAACGCTAATCTGCTCAAATTCTGCGTCCTTGATTGTATACCCCCGAGAGTAAAAGGAGGTAATCGGACTGTTGAATTAAGGAGACTTGAGTCTAGAATGATTGTCAAATACAATACTCTGTCCCCTATGGGTTTGAATCTTGATGAAGAAATGTCCGTTCATCTAGGATAGGTCTTGCGGTTGCAGCTGTTCTCATGTTCCAGCTTGATGTTTTTTAAGGTTTATTGTTAGTTTAGAATTTTAATTTTGTGCACTTTGTAACTATGGTCTTAATATGAATATCTTTGTCTGGTCTAATGCAGATATCAATGGGGAATGCAGAGGAGCTTTAATATCTATCGACACATCAGCCAATGAATTTTTTTTTGTCACTTGTTGGTGCGGGTAACTTTTGGCTCACTTGAGCAGGACTTATTACATTTCAAATGGAAGCAACTTTACAAGGATCTAGCCATAGCATGGCAGATAGATGTGTTTTTCTTGAGTTATTAATTGTATAGCCCACTAGGGCTGAATTGTTTTCAAACACACGCTGTCTTCACTCATATGGTGATATTACTACAAAGATAGATTTACCATAATTGTACACCCTTCAACGGTATGACTCGGTGTAAATAACTCGTGTTGCTCATGGAGAGATAAAAACGTGATAATAATGCACCATGGATGTCGTACGTTGGCGCACTTAGGAAAATTGTCTATGTTGTTTCACTCCACATAAATGTATATTTTACATTATAAGTTATCATATGCATTTCCTGCAATTTGTGTGTATACATTATAACTTTATTGACACACATGATGCCGACCAGCATGAGTATGTTTTTTATGTCTATTATTATGCATGTAATGAGCACTTGTTTCTTTAAAAGAAAATGAAAATGCACTGAACCTTGCCCGTGAGAAAGGAGTGACGCAACTCCAAAACGCGTCGGGACCTAATGTTGCATTAAACACGTTTTGTTATTGAGGCCACGGCTCCGGTGTTTTTCTTGCAAAAAGAACGTTTTTTACTGGATTCTTGGTGGATATTGGAGCGGTGGCTACCCTGCCGTGTTGCCCGCCGTGAAAAGTGGCTTGGGTTCAGCCGAACAAGGATTGTGGATAAATATATATATATGTACTTTCTTGAATGTCTCTCACAACCCGTCACCTGGATCCTCATGGTGGTGGTGTGGCTGAAACCGGTGAGAGAAACCGGGACCATATTCAGTAGCGCATCATCAACATGATTGCAAAGATAGCGCACTCACTGTATTTGCTAATGAACATGTTACTGGTGACGCTTGGACGCGTTCTGCCCCACACTTTTCGACAAAAGCTTGCTCACTGGTGTCAGCCATATTGAAAACAACCTTTTTATATGTGACACAGACATGCAAATGTGAAAACAACATAAACAATGGACACAAGTGGTTCTCTGAACTGATGCCACCGTGAAATAGTCGATTTGGCTGAATATATGTGTAAAGACATGATTAAAATTCAAAATACGTTTGCTAATAGGGAAATTCCTGATCAATTGATAAAAAATATCATAGAAAAGATCATAATTTACAAATTAACAATGTTTAAACCCAATCTGCAAAGAAAATAATACTCCAGTATGACAGAATTCATCCAAATATATCAATATAACAAATTACGTGAGGAAGTTCCTTAAAAATATATCTCAGCAAATATACAATATACACTTCTAAAATCAAAACAAATAATGGAATCAAAATAGAAAATCACGCCCCTGTCGGCAAATGACTCGCCTCAATCAATCCAACTGTAATGCTAGTATTGGATATGTGCTTACATCAAATAGAACTATCGATAAATATGTATAGTGCAGAGTTGTCATATCGTTTAGAGAATGTCAGAACTCGAGCTGTCTCATTGTCATAATAGTCTCTCAGGAATTTCTTCTGCCTCTTATTCCTACTTTCATTCTCATATTTATATTATGTATAAAACAGGAACTTAATGTGATTTCAGAAACAAAACAGAATGTGTCAACAACAGGAAACATGTCAGGCACATGGGTGGAAAGTGATGTTTCTGATTAAAGTGAGCCAAGTACCAGTAGTTTGGAGAAAAGGAGTGAGACTATGGAACAAAGGAAAGGCTCAAGTAATTCACAGGAGAGGCCGCCCAAGAGGTGGAGGCGGAAACGAACTAGACAGATCAGGAGATGGTGACAGGGTAGTAAACTGAGACCGAGTGGGAATGCAAACAAGGGGCTGCAAAGAGAAGAACTAATGGATCATTCTATGGTAATGAACCTTTTTAAAAGACACTTATCTGAAGATCAACACAAAGTTTTGAGTTTAGGTTTGTCTTTCTCAACTACTAGGAAGAGGGAATATACATGGTTGAGAATTGATCTGTTCAAATACTGCTGTAAATTGCAATTGGGAGAAATATTTTGACCTGAGAGGGAGCAAATCCAGCAAAATCCCTCAGAGGGAAAACCTATGCTGTAATCCATATAGTACCCTGACGGCAGATGATGTGGACACATTAGCCACTCTGATTGAATTATCAAATGATCCTCAATGTGATACCAGTGGCGGCTGGTGGAATTTGAAACTGGTGGGCGTAAGCAGAACGAATCAACGTATGCGAGCGAGCGCAGCGAGTGAGCCCAACGGCAATAAGGGGGGTTCGGGGGGGTTCTCCCCCCGTGAAGATTTTTTTTTTAAATTGGCATCTTTTTGGTGCAATTTTCAGCACTATTTCTGTGATAAATGGACTAAAAATTCAGTTCTTCTAGGCATTCATAAAAGAAAACTCATACATTATTTCAGAAAATTTCTGGGTTGCCAAGCAAGTCTGACTTCTGAAGGGGGCTAGGAGTACTAAGCTAGACTGCTTTGGCTCTACCCTTTCCAATAGAAAACACTAGTTAGCGATGTGAACAAGTTCAATGGACAAACCTGGGGTCTAGGAGAGTCCCTCTCCTGAGAAAGAAATGTAAAAAGATTGGCAAATGGTGCATTTTAAAGCAAATGAATGCAGCGATAAAGCAAGGCAGTGGGAACGTATAGTCTTGAAATATTAAACACATTAAAAACTGCCCTGTATCTTCTTGCATTAATTTGTTCAACAGTTGCTGTAATATGCAAATTTTTCTGCATGACAACAACTTTAGCCCTTTAAAATGTATGCTTGCCCAGTGTCTTGCACTGCATGTAGCATTAACTTTGGAAAAATATGCTCTAACCAGACTTTGGGAAGCACCCACAGCTGCAAGCTGTAACCAGTCATATAGAAATATATGCAGACAGGTCTTTAAGTGAGATGAAGAAAGTGGGTATTCCCTATAAAGGAACATGCCAAATACATGTCTGTGATTCCCATAGTGTGCCATCAGACCGGTATTTTGGTTTCTCTCTGAGATGTAATTTTATCCAGATAAATGGCACAGCAACTGACATACGCCTAAAGCCTGTCAGTATGATTGGCTTTGTCACTGGGTGTTAGCTGTTTAAGATAAATGAGTAACAACAATGATTTCTTATAAATAATTAACATTGAAAATGTTTAAATTCTGAAATTCTGAAATAGTGAGTCTGTGAATTAAATAGCATTGAGGCCTGTGGAAGGAGTTTTGGTCTTCAATTATGTGTGCTTTATGTTAGATATGTATCCTCTTTTTCTCTGCATATCTTGTCCATCTGCACATCTTCAACCCCCTCTCTTTCCTCTTCAGCATCCTCTTTTCACTCTTCCCCGAATGCCCTTCCTCACATCTGTGTCACTTCACCGCCCCCAACATGCACTGCACTCCCTCAAATATAAGCACTTTAATTTCTCTTACTTTTGCCTTGCAAATATTTTGACATCAGTGTACCCCCTTCACACACATTTCCACAGAATTTCAGTTGCAAATGGAATACACAAATATTGTTCTGTGTGCTCTGCAGAGGCCAACCCACTGACAGGCACTTTGTTTGGCTTTAGCCTTAGCGCCTGCGTGCTCGATCAAAGCCCCTCATAAACACCTGGCATGGCTCAAGCCTCAAAGTATGCACAGAAAAAAATACAGATAAACAACAACATTATAAAATAGCTAACTCGTGGGGAATGCAAGATCAAGTAAACATGTAATTTAAAAGCATGCACGCACTTAGGTCACACTTTACCCTCTGTATGATTTCTATTGTCAATCTCTTTTCGGTTGCAAGTTACTTTCCACGCAGCTGTTACCGGAGCACGAGGGCTCTTTAAACCAGTGGCCTCTTCTCCAACAGTGTCTGCTCTGAATATTGCACACAATTAAGCCCAGCTGCATTACGGTTCAACAACTGTTTGTATTAAAAAATGTGCCATAATGCAATGAAACACAAAAACAAATCTAAACATGGGGAAGTAAACTCCCGCTGTATTATTATTTTCATTTTTGTTACGAAGTAGTGTTCATTAAGTTTTCGGCGCTGCGATGTCTGGAAAGAGGTGACATGGCGGGTAAAAGCAGGCCTGTGCAGCCCCTGCAGCACTAAGACGCTACTCTCACCTCACAGACTGAAACCAAAAATAATTTTCTGTGCTCTTTATGGCAGATTATGGAGTAAACAGAAAAACTCACTCCAGGCGAAAGCGTCAGTATCTCCACACGCCCTTGCCCCGGCGGCCTTGGAGTTAAAATTGCACCAGGCACAGCAGCTCGTACTCCTTAAGTGCTAACTAAACCCGTTTAGTATTTTAGAAATCTGTCACTGCGTGATGGAACACGTGTCTTCGCAGCGCTTGGCTTCGGGTGCCCTTTCTTTTCACGATTGCGAAATAAAGACAACAAAACAACACCTTTTTTAACTGGCACAATTAACAATATCCAGCCTTTCTTTCTCCCCAGAAAGTTGCTGCTACAATTACAGCCTCTTCCCTGCACCCCCCTTAAACCTTGCAGGCTCAGACAGCGGCATCTTGGAGACCACAAAGGGAGGCAGCAAATGAAGAGTACATGTTACTACATCGCGTCTGAGAAAGTTTGGCTTCGAGCTATGTGCTGATTAATATCAGAATATCCGACAAATCACTTAATATCCCTAAGCCAAATGTAATTTGGAGCAGGGAGGCGCATGGTCTTTAAAACATAAAATCGAAAATAAAACTCACAACTAAGTTAAAGTCAGAGTGACAAACAAACTGTGGTGTAACTTTTAAAACTAAGAAAAGCCAGTGCTTACGTGTTTTTCATTTTTTCGGATTGCGTATAGCTCAAAACCGCAGACATCCGGTTTCAAGTGGCACCTATAAGTACTGTATAAGGCACCACCGTGTTTGATGGCTTACTTGGGCACGCATACAGAGCGGCTCGGCTTAGGAGAGAAGTGCCAAAGCAACCTCATGGCTAAGCGCCTGACGGGTCTCCGCAGCCCGATTTTGCCAGCAGCAGTATCGGCGCATTTTCATTCGAAAAAGCATGCGCGCCACGGCGCAGAGTTCCTCGTTCAGCCTATATTGGAAGCTTTGGCAGTCCCAAAGAGTTGCAGAGAATACACCGGAAAGGGTACATACAGGTGAACTCACTTATAAACCGGGTGAACGTGAACCCCACAAGTAATGCCATGTCCGGTTGGATCGGTAAATTGTGCTAACGCCTCGGCAGAGAGTGACAGAACAACCACCCTGGAACTCGAGGTCTCTTTTACAAGCCCTGAAATGGCCCCCATGGGGGGGACCCCAATGTCTAGTAAAGCCGGGCAATAAAGTGCATTACAAAGCGCCATGAACGAATAAATGCCAGTAGTAGAAAAGAGCACTGGGGAGATGCCAGGAGATGGTTGTCCAGGGAGAAAAGCCAAACAAACAAAACAAACAAATTGTGCTCCAGAAATATCGCACACATACATACTTCTCTCACCTCCCACAACACCCCTCAACTCCAATTTGGTCTGTGTCCTCTCCGTTTGGACATCGATGAGCCGAGCTCTTAGAGCCACTCACAAATGCCATGAGAGCTTCTACATTTCGTTACACAACCTCGCTCTCCAATCTTATGGGCGCGTCTCTTAGCTCTCTATATATGACAAATGGTGAAGCTCCTACTCCGTCCCACCCCCTCCCCAAATGACATGGGCACTTCTCTTCGTGAAGCAGGCGCACAGCACTTTTTCTACACCCACCACAGCAGTATCATTACCCCAACATCTCGACTTTCGTGGAGGAGGGTCTTTCCAGTGGGCTCCTTATTTCTCTGAATACATCTTTATTCAAACCGTTCCCTGGTTTTGAGGATTTGTCTATCATAGTACTCCCCCTCGATACACAGACAGCATTTCCCACAACACATTCCCTGGAGCTGGGCGTGTCCAGTCTGTCACCCATGCATTTCGAATTCCTGACCAGGGAGAATCCCCTTTCCTTCAGGACCGATTAGGAAGAGGAGCACGGATGGATCACCCTGGGTAGGCCAATGCACTTTCTCACCAAACGCAGGGATCACAGTTCCTCTAGCCAGCGCCTCCTATGCACATCTGCTTCTTGGTTAAGTAGCATTAAGCACATACACGCTGTACCTTTAGCATTAACCCTCTCTTCACACATCATTAAGCTTTCTCCACGGCTGCGCTCATCCTGCCCCACCCCTTCTCAAGCCAGCTTCAAGGACGAAAAGCTATAGTGCATTACTTCCCACCCGTCTAACTACGGCTGTATGCCTCTCACTAGACCCCGATCCCATCACATTCTCCAACGCCGCAGCAATTAAACGGTCTCCATACCCCGTCCTGGGTGCCATACCTGGTGAGTATAGCTCTGCCAGCTCCTTGGCCCCTGCATGCTGGGGACCCCATCTGGGGCCGCTGTCACTGTCCCTGTGTTGGACCACAGGGCAGTCGCGGCTCGCAATACTCGCGGGGGGTCACGCGGGGGTGGGGGGCCGGGGAGATTTAAAAAAAAAAAAAAGAAAACTTACTTGACCGGGTCGCGATGCTTGTTTCCGGTCCAGGGAGGACCTGGCTTGGCAGTTCGGGCTGGACTGTTCCCATGAGGCACAGGGTCAAGACTGATTTGCATATGGCCAGGTCTAAACTGGGGTGGCATGGTGAGCAAAAGAATGATGGATTTAACCCAGATCTCTTGACTGGGGGTGAATGTTTTGATCTGTTCTGCATTCCGTCCATCAAATGTGGGCCTGAGCCAGGGTCCCGCGTAGGCGCAGCGCCTTCAACATTTTCTACAGGAACAGCAGCCACGTCACTGGAGACTGGAGTGGCAACCCCTCTCAGCCAATACTGGCGCTGCTCCAGCAGTGCCAGGATTGGCTTAGAGCAGGGTTACTCGCCGCCCGCCTGCCCATTAGGAGACCGAGGTTTGAGCCTTTGCTCAACCCTCGCTCTCCTAATGGGCATGCGCCAGCCAGAGCAGACACTAGTGCGCATGACTGGGCACGGCGGAAAAGTCGCCGACCTTCACCAGTCATGCGCACTTGTGCTGCTGCCTGCTGCCCCTGGTCTGACAAGGCATGTCAGTCAACATGACGCCGGACCGCCCACCCCCTTCAGACTCTGAAGGGGTGGGCGGTCCGGCGTCATGCTGACTGACATGATTGTCAGTTCTCCTCGAGCGTCTCTGAACTTAAGTAAACTGAGTCAGTTTACTTAAGTTCAGAGACGCCGAGAGCTGCGGGCGCGGGCGGGGGGGCAACGCCCCAACGCCCCAATGGACGCACCGCCACTGTGTGATACTAGTGAGACTGCCCTTCTGCGTGATATGGCATTTTGTTTAGAAAGATTTAGCCCTAGTGGTTTGAAGATCAAATCCACGTTTATCCCACCCACTTCCTCCGATGCAATATATGTCTTCCATAATGCTATGGTGAGAGATAAAAAAGAAAAAAAACTCTGCAGAAAACGGTGTAATTTTAAAGGGATTCTGAGTTGGGCACAGTGACAGCCTGTCAGATTTGGAAAAGGATAAGAGTATTGTAAAAAATCCTTCAGATAAGGTGGGAATTGTTGTTGTCATGTCTAAGGGATTATAAATGGGAGAAACATATTGCAAATAGCCAGATAACGATTGCTATTCAGCTAGTAGCAGGACAGAATATATGATGGCCCAAACAAAACGTCCTATTCACAAGGAAATGACACAGTGCAGCAGGCAATTTAGCTGCACGTGCCATTTAAAAAACGCAGGGATGCACCGTATTTACAAAAATATGGCGCACCCCTGTGTTTTCCCATCAGCAGACGTTAAAAAAAGCTGCCTAGCGCCAGCACAGACTCCCTTGCACTATAGTGCAAGGGTGTCTGTGTTGCAGGGATCATTGTTTATGAGAAGGAAGGGACACCTTCCCGCACATAAACAATCATTAAAGGTGATTTGCTCCTTTTATGTGTGCTGCAGAATCCAGCACACACAGAAAGAGCAAAAACGAAGAGAAATGAAAGTATTTCTCCTAGTTGCGCCATTCTTATGCCTGCTTTTCAGTGGCGTTCGTTTTTGGCGCTGTCTCAGATTTACACATCCTTGTAAATCTGGAGCAGCGTAAAAAAGCAATGGGTGTTCAGGTGGAATGCCCACCACAACAGCCATGGCACGCCCTTTCATGCAGATACCTTCTTGAAAGGGTGCGATATTTACAAAGCTGAGTTAAGCCACGCAAAATTGACTTAACGCTGCATTGTAAATATGGAGCAGGGCATTGCGCCACCGGAGCATCCTAATAAGTGACGTTCCAGTGGCGCAATGCCCTTGTAAATATGCCCCAAAGTTTTTTTAACTGCTGTGTGAATTGCAAGACAAAGACCTTGTTGAAATTGAGGCGTACTGATTTTTTAAATGTGATCATTCTACTTTGCCAATACTGTACTTACTCTAAGGTCCATAAAGATAAAGTAAATCCACCTGGGAGAACTATCATTTCATCAACAGAGGGCTTTCTTAAAAACACATCCAGGTATTGTGAAAAAGCTGGTTACTGGTTGAGCGTGGGGGGGGCAACCCTGCTGAAGTCGGGACCACAATCCTTGCCAGGGTGAGGCTCAAGCAAACCCCAAATCAGTCTGTGCTCAAGCCTCTGGTAGCCTGGCGCAGAACAGTCAGGTTTAACTAAGAGGCACTTTAAACAGTAATAAAGTGAAAACACAGCAGAAGTAAAATTCCACACCAACTTAGAAAAATAGAGTGAAATTTAATAAATAAATCAAGACCAAAACGACAAAACCAGAGTGTGAGAAGTTGGCCTGGTATATGCTGTTCACTAATTAAAGTGGACACCTTGCACCAGGGCAAATCGACTCTTATGGTAGATAGGTTTAAGACAACCTTTTAAAGAAAGCTATCCTAGTGGTAGCTGTGGAGAGCAGCCTTCAGGCTAAGTCTCGGAGGAATGTAAAGCAGCTTGTTTTACCATATAATCTCTTGAATCACCAAATGAAAAGACACCACACAGGTATATATATCAAATATATATGTATTTATTTCTAAATAACTCTCTACTAATCTCTTTATGAGATTAGAAGACAAACATATGCACAAATCAACGTTTCACAATACGTTAAGCACAAAATATGGCTGGGGCCCTAGGGGCGTACCAGACCATATACTAAGTAAGAGACTTAGGGACAACGACTTGCAGGGAGACAAGGCCTAGGGCCTTCAGAAGTGCTGGGGCCTCACGAAACCACCCAAGGCAGGTAAGTAAAGGACCCACGGGGGACGCGTGCAGTGTAGATACACAGGCGCGGATCGCCGTTGACTTCAATGGGGCAAGTCGCGGTTGGAAATAAAGAGTTTTAGGATACTTCTATAGAACCTACAAGCAAGTCACTTACAGGGTAAGTCGTTCTAGGGCCCACACCCACAGGAGCACCGTAGTGCTGGAGTTACCTCACCCAGGGAAGCCGGGTGCACAGGTGTCCTTTGGTGTCGGGTCGCGGCGTCGTTTTCAATGGCGAACAAAGAAGACTTGCTGCTTGCGGGAGCTGAAGAAGTGTCCGGTGGAATCCAAGCCTGGATTCTGAAGAAGGATGACCTGAAAGCAGAGGGGACAGTGTTCAAAGTCACTTGGCAGTGACTCGGGGCAAGGAAGATGGATGCCCACCGTCGTCGAGTGATTCAGGTCGGTTGCGGGTGCCTTGACTCTTCAGCCACGTGGTCCAGGAGGCGTCGACGACAACCAGGAGCTGGATTCGGTGTGTCCCTCGACGTCTGCAGCTGACTGCGGTATCGGCAACTCGATCGGAGCCAACAAGCCTTGGCAGCCGCAAGTCTTGGGGAGATGAAGAAAAGTCGATGGCGCAGACCAGCAAGGTCTGTGGAACTCACCCAGCAAGGGTAAGTCAGGGCAGGCCTGGAGCAACCAGGGGAGCCCTTTGGTTTCTTTAAGAAGTCTTCTGGGGACCCACAAGCTAGCAGGCAAAGGATCACGAAGACACCTCGGGCGGAATCACTCAACAGGAGCCCACGGTCACTCGGGACGGTGTAGGCCTCTGATCTTCGGAGGGATTCCTGCTGGAGGTCGGGACCACACGTGGTCCAAAGCACAGGTTCGTAGAACGTTGTGAAGGGGTTGCACTTGACAATAGTGCACGGTACCCAGGGGTCGCGGTTCCTCATTACTCGTGGGGTCCACTTGCCTCAGCTTCACTGGGGACTCACGATGGCCTGGGAGAGGTCAGGAAATCCACTTCCTGGGCTGCAGGGACTTCGGACTCCGGCGGGAGCGGCGTAGTTTGCGACCGTCGTTGTCGTTTTTGGTGCCTGCCAAGCGGGGGAGTCACTCCTTGACTCCAAGGGAGATTCTTCTGTCTTCCAAAGGTAGTGGAACGTCGAAGGGCCAGGATTCTTCTGTAGAGCGTCGTCCAAGGGTTATCTGCTTTGCAATGGCAAGGTTCCCCCTCTTATACTAAAAGAGGGGATGGACTAGCTCTATGACCCCACCTATGGGAGGGTCAAGGGAGGGGTGGCTACACCCACTTCCCTTTGTCCAGTTTCGCGCCAGAGCAGGGGCAGGTAGCCCCTGAGCTGGTTTGAACTGGCATATGCACAGAGGAGCCTTTTGCTCCCCCAGTGCAGGACTTCAAAGCACTCTAAGAGTGCACCCACCCAGCCCCAATACACATTATCCTGTCTGGGGAGGTGGTCACACCTCCCTGCAACAGGAAACCTATTGTCCAGGCCTCCCCTGCCGGAGTTTCATCCAGCAGCAGGAGGCCAGACTTGTGTCTGTGGCAGCAGCATCCATTTTGTGATGCCAGGGCTTCAGAAAGAAGTTACCGGGTAAGCCAGAGTTAACATGTCTTTCCCTCTAGAAGGGTGGAATGCTACCCCCGCCGCCAGGATTGGCGGGGGGTAGTATTCCAAGATGTTTGACACCAAACACGACATGTTTAGGTGCAGCCATTCCAAAGTTAGCATTTTACCGCGAGGATATAATGCGCTTAAGAGTATATGGTCAGGCTGCACTACAAACAGCATCAGAGATGGTCTCCGAACGCTGCAGAGGGGCCCTGCTCATGCAGGGGCACCCTCTCACATAGGAACCATGCACTCTGCCTTTAGGATTGATAAGGCCTGCCTTAGGAGTGACTTATAGGTTTATATGTGTGTATGTATTTAGTGATATAGGTAACCTATATCACAGTAAGAGGTGCATGCACCACCCTACCCAGGCTGCAGTAGCAGACCTGTGGTGTCAGTTTGGATGGCCTTCCAGGGGTGGCAGAATACATGCTGCAGCCCCTGGTAGGCCTCTGAGGTACCTATGCCCTTGGTACATAGTATACCATATACTAGGGACTTATAAGGGCACTCCAGATTCCAATCAGAGATGTGCCTAAGGCACATGGAAACCTTTTACAGAGAAAGCAGATAGACTGGGGCCCTGAATAGCAGGATCCCAGTCCAACTAAGTCATAAACCAGCAAAACACCATAAAAAAAGTGGGGGCAACCATATAGTCAGATTCCACCTTCCTACATAACCCCCCCAAACGAAAGGAGATAAGGCTAACCTTGGCCAGTTGAGCCTTCATTGACTAAGTGGTCATATAAGGAAGCACCTGCACTAGCATGGTTGCCCCCTGTCTTATGGTCCACTAAGCAATCCCTCACCCTAAGGGTATGAGAGGGTCTCCACCATGGGGAATCACTACCTGTGGTGTGCTTAGGTAAAGTACAAGGCTGGTGAGGTGTCTGAGTAGGGAAGTGAGGCCCTAGGAATGTTGGCCTCAGCTTCCTCAGATCACTGGTCACCATGTATGCCTGTCTTTCCATGACTGAGTTGCACTTTGCTCTAAGGGTCAACCTTTGGCTGCCTACAGCTGTGGGTTGGGTCCCTTTGGATGGACTACTGGAGGGACATGGCAGGTTTGGAACCTTCTGGTCCCAGGTTTGCCCTTGCCTACCAGAGTCCTTCTGGGGGAGGTCCCTACATAAAGGTATGGGGGATCCCTCAGTGTGTAGAGGAATTTTCACCTGGCTAGGGCTACTAGACTGGGTGCCCCTAATCTGCTGATGGGGGCTTCCTCTGGACAGGGGGCCCTGGGGGGTCCACTGACCTCCCTGACCTCTGCAGCCCTGGGCTGACTGAGGCAGGGTAGAGAGGGGCAGGTTACCTGCTCCAAGACGGGGTACCACCTTGGAAGGGTCCTCTGCCATCAGGGGTGTGGCCAGGCCAGGCCTGACTACCTCTGTGGCAGTTCCTTCACTAGGGGTAGGGTCAGTTCCCTGAGGAGGCTGACCCTTACCTACTGTCTGGGGGAAGAAGACTTTTCTTCAACCCTTGTGCTCTCTTTGGGGGAGAGTGGGCCATTCTTTCAGGCTCCATCTCTCCAAATTCTTGGGCTGGGGCTGTGGCCATCACAGCCCCACTAACCTTTACAGGGACGCCCAACATCCTAAGATGGGTTTGGTGTTCCACTTCAGCCCAGGCTGAAATTTCCAGATCATTGCCCATCAGGCAATCTACAGGTAGGGTTGGGGACACTGCCACTCTTTTTGGGCCTGTGACCCCCTCCCAGCTGAGATTGACTATGGCCATGGGGTGATCTGTTCTGACACCATCAATGTTGGTCACCTGGTATTTAAACTCAGGTAAAAGCTGGTGAGGGGGGACTAGTTTCCCTGCCACCATGGTGACACTAGCCCCTGTGTCCCTAAATGCCACAGCTTTCTGACCATTAATTATTGGCTCCAATCTGTACCTGCCCAATGCTATGGGACCCATGGTAAAGGTGGCAAATCCTATACCACCATCAGAGTCAGAGGAGTCTGTTGAGGGTCCCTGTCTAAACTAGGGCCCACCTCTGTTCCTCTTGCAAAAGCACCTAACTTTTTGGGTGCACTACTCCCAACTGGAGGATTACTACTGGTAGTACCAGGAGGGGTGGTAGTAGTTGTGGGAGGAACATTTTCTTTATTGCCAATCCTGGGGCAACTGGGATCAGTTTTCCAGTGCCCAGGCTTTTTACAGACATGGCAATAGGGTTTCTTTTCAGGAGAGGAAGGAGTTTGGGACCCACCCCCAGAAGAGGAATTTTGGGGCCCTGTAGGGGACTTATCCTTAGATTTATCCCCACCTTTCTCTTGGGACTTAGTAGAATCTTTCTTCTGGTCACCACCCTGATTTCTAGTTTTTACTCTGGTTCTGACCCACTTGTCTGCCTTCTTTCCCAATTCTTGGGGAGAGGTCAGATCAGAGTCCACCAGATACTGGTGCAAAAGCTGGTTTTGACAATTATTAAGGATCTGCTCCCTCATAATCAAATTGTACAATCCTAAAAAGTCCTGCACTTTGTTGCCATGTATCCAACCTTCCAGAGCCTTTGTAGCACAATCTACAAAATCAACCCAGTCTTGAGTCTGAGCTTTTTGGGTGTCTCTGAACTTCAACCTATACTGTTCAGTGGTTAGGCCAAACCCATCTATCAGAGCACTCTTCAAGACTGTGTAATTGTCAGCATCCTCTTCTCTTACAGTGAGGAGCTTGTCTCTACCTTTGTCTGCAAAGGAGAGCCACAAGATTGCTGCCCACTGCCTCTGGGGGACCTTCTGAACTTTACAGGCCCTCTCCAGTGCAGTTATCCATTTGTGGATGTCATCCCCACTCTGGTAGGGAGGGACAATCTTGTTTAGGTTTCTATGGTCATAAGACCTGTCCCTATCTCTAGGGATATTGCTGCCACCATGGGACTCTAGTCCCAACTTTCTTCTCTCCCTGAGGAGATCTAGGGATTCCCTATCTAAAGCCAGTTGCTTTTTTCTGATTTCCAGCTGAGTTTCCTCATACCGGACCAGCCTGGCTCTCCTCTCATGAGAGGATTCCCTCCTGTGAGAGGAGACAGAGCTCCCTATAGAGGTGCCAGAGTGGTTAGACTCCTGAGAAGGAGATCTAGACTTCCTGGGCACACTCTTAATCCTTCCTGGGGGGACAAAGAGGGCATCATTTTGATCATCCTCATCATCATCCACAGGAGGGATTGGGTTTTCCAGGTCAGGGTCATTGTCACCCTCCTGGCCAGTTTCAGAGGGGGGCTGGGGGTATTGGTACCCCTGGCCTCCTCCTCTTCTTCTGCCCCACCCTCAGCTCCTACCCCTTCAGTCCCTACAGGCTTACTAAGGTCATAAGCCACCAACAACTCCTTGAGGTGTTGGGTGGTGGGAGCTTTGGCCTGTCCTTATTTTTCTCAAGTTGCATAAAGCTCTCAATTCCAAGAATGGGAGTGTATCATACTTGGAGGGTGAAGCTCAATGGCTTCCTGCAAGGATTCTTTGGATCCTCCCCTTAAAGACATTCTAGTGTTGTGCAGTGTTGTACTACCTACACTAGTTTGTGGCCTACTGATCCTAGCTTGAGCTGTGGAAAGGGTGTGCTATCCCTTGGCACCCAGCTCTAAGTTCAGTAGAACTTATTGATACTAAGCTTGACTTTATATGTACCTTGAGTACCTATAATGGTTTTCAGTTAGTAATTCAAATAGAGATTTTCTGGTAAAACAATGGCAAGCTGGAATCCCACACGCTGCCCACCAATGTGAGAAGTTGGCCTGGTATATGCTGTTCACTAATTAAAGTGGACACCTTGCACCAGGGCAAATCGACTCTTATGGTAGATAGGTTTAAGACAACCTTTTAAAGAAAGCTATCCTAGTGGTAGCTGTGGAGAGCAGCCTTCAGGCTAAGTCTCGGAGGAATGTAAAGCAGCTTGTTTTACCATATAATCTCTTGAATCACCAAATGAAAAGACACCACACAGGTATATATATCAAATATATATGTATTTATTTCTAAATAACTCTCTACTAATCTCTTTATGAGATTAGAAGACAAACATATGCACAAATCAACGTTTCACAATAAGTTAAGCACAAAATATGGCTGGGGCCCTAGGGGCGTACCAGACCATATACTAAGTAAGAGACTTAGGGACAACGACTTGCAGGGAGACAAGGCCTAGGGCCTTCAGAAGTGCTGGGGCCTCACGAAACCACCCAAGGCAGGTAAGTAAAGGACCCACGGGGGACGCGTGCAGTGTAGATACACAGGCGCGGATCGCCGTTGACTTCAATGGGGCAAGTCGCGGTTGGAAATAAAGAGTTTTAGGATACTTCTATAGAACCTACAAGCAAGTCACTTACAGGGTAAGTCGTTCTAGGGCCCACACCCACAGGAGCACCGTAGTGCTGGAGTTACCTCACCCAGGGAAGCCGGGTGCACAGGTGTCCTTTGGTGTCGGGTCGCGGCGTCGTTTTCAATGGCGAACAAAGAAGACTTGCTGCTTGCGGGAGCTGAAGAAGTGTCCGGTGGAATCCAAGCCTGGATTCTGAAGAAGGATGACCTGAAAGCAGAGGGGACAGTGTTCAAAGTCACTTGGCAGTGACTCGGGGCAAGGAAGATGGATGCCCACCGTCGTCGAGTGATTCAGGTCGGTTGCGGGTGCCTTGACTCTTCAGCCACGTGGTCCAGGAGGCGTCGACGACAACCAGGAGCTGGATTCGGTGTGTCCCTCGACGTCTGCAGCTGACTGCGGTGTCGGCAACTCGATCGGAGCCAACAAGCCTTGGCAGCCGCAAGTCTTGGGGAGATGAAGAAAAGTCGATGGCGCAGACCAGCAAGGTCTGTGGAACTCACCCAGCAAGGGTAAGTCAGGGCAGGCCTGGAGCAACCAGGGGAGCCCTTTGGTTTCTTTAAGAAGTCTTCTGGGGACCCACAAGCCAGCGGGCAAGGGATCGCGAAGACACCTCGGGCGGAATCACTCAACAGGGGCCCACGGTCACTCGGGACGGTGTAGGCCTCTGATCTTCGGAGGGATTCCTGCTGGAGGTCGGGACCACACGTGGTCCAAAGCACAGGTTCGTAGAACGTTGTGAAGGGGTTGCACTTGACAATAGTGCACGGTACCCAGGGGTCGCGGTTCCTCGTTACTCGTGGGGTCCACTTGCCTCAGCTTCACTGGGGACTCACGATGGCCTGGGAGAGGTCAGGAAATCCACTTCCTGGGCTGCAGGGACTTCGGACTCCGGCGGGAGCGGCGTAGTTTGCGACCGTCGTTGTCGTTTTTGGTGCCTGCCAAGCAGGGGAGTCACTCCTTGACTCCAAGGGAGATTCTTCTGTCTTCCAAAGGTAGTGGAACGTCGAAGGGCCAGGATTCTTCTGTAGAGCGTCGTCCAGGGGTTATCTGCTTTGCAATGGCAAGGTTCCCCCTCTTATACTAAAAGAGGGGATGGACTAGCTCTATGACCCCACCTATGGGAGGGTCAAGGGAGGGGGTGGCTACACCCACTTCCCTTTGTCCAGTTTCGCGCCAGAGCAGGGGCAGGTAGCCCCTGAGCTGGTTTGAACTGGCATATGCACAGAGGAGCCTTTTGCTCCCCCAGTGCAGGACTTCAAAGCACTCTAAGAGTGCACCCACCCAGCCCCAATACACATTATCCTGTCTGGGGAGGTGGTCACACCTCCCTGCAACAGGAAACCTATTGTCCAGGCCTCCCCTGCCGGAGTTTCGTCCAGCAGCAGGAGGCCAGACTTGTGTCTGTGGCAGCAGCATCCATTTTGTGATGCCAGGGCTTCAGAAAGAAGTTACCGGGTAAGCCAGAGTTAACATGTCTTTCCCTCTAGAAGGGTGGAATGCTACCCCCGCCACCAGGATTGGCGGGGGGTAGTATTCCAAGATGTTTGACACCAAACACGACATGTTTAGGTGCAGCCATTCCAAAGTTAGCATTTTACCGCGAGGATATAATGCGCTTAAGAGTATATGGTCAGGCTGCACTACAAACAGCATCAGAGATGGTCTCCGAACGCTGCAGAGGGGCCCTGCTCATGCAGGGGCACCCTCTCACATAGGAACCATGCACTCTGCCTTTAGGATTGATAAGGCCTGCCTTAGGAGTGACTTATAGGTTTATATGTGTGTATGTATTTAGTGATATAGGTAACCTATATCACAGTAAGGAGTGCATGCACCACCCTACCCAGGCTGCAGTAGCAGACCTGTGGTGTCAGTTTGGATGGCCTTCCAGGGGTGGCATAATACATGCTGCAGCCCCTGGTAGGCCTCTGAGGTACCTATGCCCTTGGTACATAGTATACCATATACTAGGGACTTATAAGGGCACTCCAGATTCCAATCAGAGATGTGCCTAAGGCACATGGAAACCTTTTACAGAGAAAGCAGATAGACTGGGGCCCTGAATAGCAGGATCCCAGTCCAACTAAGTCATAAACCAGCAAAACACCATAAAAAAGTGGGGGCAACCATATAGTCAGATTCCACCTTCCTACATAACCCCCCCAAACGAAAGGAGATAAGGCTAACCTTGGCCAGTTGAGCCTTCATTGACTAAGTGGTCATATAAGGAAGCACCTGCACTAGCATGGTTGCCCCCTGTCTTATGGTCCACTAAGCAATCCCTCACCCTAAGGGTATGAGAGGGTCTCCACCATGGGGAATCACTACCTGTGGTGTGCTTAGGTAAAGTACAAGGCTGGTGAGGTGTCTGAGTAGGGAAGTGAGGCCCTAGGAATGTTGGCCTCAGCTTCCTCAGATCACTGGTCACCATGTATGCCTGTCTTTCCATGACTGAGTTGCACTTTGCTCTAAGGGTCAACCTTTGGCTGCCTACAGCTGTGGGTTGGGTCCCTTTGGATGGACTACTGGAGGGACATGGCAGGTTTGGAACCTTCTGGTCCCAGGTTTGCCCTTGCCTACCAGAGTCCTTCTGGGGGAGGTCCCTACATAAAGGTATGGGGGATCCCTCAGTGTGTAGAGGAATTTTCACCTGGCTAGGGCTACTAGACTGGGTGCCCCTAATCTGCTGATGGGGGGCTTCCTCTGGACAGGGGGCCCTGGGGGGTCCACTGATCTACCTGACCTCTGCAGCCCTGGGCTGACTGAGGCAGGGTAGAGAGGGGCAGGTTACCTGCCCAAGACGGGGTACCACCTTGGAAGGGTCCTCTGCCATCAGGGGTGTGGCCAGGCCAGGCCTGACTACCTCTGTGGCAGTTCCTTCACTAGGGGTAGGGTCAGTTCCCTGAGGAGGCTGACCCTTACCT
This sequence comes from Calotriton arnoldi, assembly GCA_963921515.1. NCBI lineage: Eukaryota > Metazoa > Chordata > Amphibia > Caudata > Salamandridae > Calotriton > Calotriton arnoldi. Next base: position 86,001 of record CAWUFW010020387.1, read on the forward strand.
ACTGTCTGGGGGAAGAAGACTTTTCTTCAACCCTTGTGCTCTCTTTTGGGGGAGAGTGGGCCATTCTTTCAGGCTCCATCTCTCCAAATTCTTGGGCTGGGGCTGTGGCCATCACAGCCCCACTAACCTTACAGGGACGCCCAACATCCTAAGATGGGTTTGGTGTTCCACTTCAGCCCAGGCTGAAATTTCCAGATCATTGCCCATCAGGCAATCTACAGGTAGGGTTGGGGACACTGCCACTCTTTTTGGGCCTGTGACCCCCTCCCAGCTGAGATTGACTATGGCCATGGGGTGATCTGTTCTGACACCATCAATGTTGGTCACCTGGTATTTAAACTCAGGTAAAAGCTGGTGAGGGGGACTAGTTTCCCTGCCACCATGGTGACACTAGCCCCTGTGTCCCTAAATGCCACAGCTTTCTGACCATTAATTATTGGCTCCAATCTGTACCTGCCCAATGCTATGGGACCCATGGTAAAGGTGGCAAATCCTATACCACCATCAGAGTCAGAGGAGTCTGTTGAGGGTCCCTGTCTAAACTAGGGCCCACCTCTGTTCCTCTTGCAAAAGCACCTAACTTTTTGGGTGCACTACTCCCAACTGGAGGATTACTACTGGTAGTACCAGGAGGGGTGGTAGTAGTTGTGGGAGGAACATTTTCTTTATTGCCAATCCTGGGGCAACTGGGATCAGTTTTCCAGTGCCCAGGCTTTTTACAGACATGGCAATAGGGTTTCTTTTCAGGAGAGGAAGGAGTTTGGGACCCACCCCCAGAAGAGGAATTTTGGGGCCCTGTAGGGGACTTATCCTTAGATTTATCCCCACCTTTCTCTTGGGACTTAGTAGAATCTTTCTTCTGGTCACCACCCTGATTTCTAGTTTTTACTCTGGTTCTGACCCACTTGTCTGCCTTCTTTCCCAATTCTTGGGGAGAGGTCAGATCAGAGTCCACCAGATACTGGTGCAAAAGCTGGTTTTGACAATTATTAAGGATCTGCTCCCTCATAATCAAATTGTACAATCCTAAAAAGTCCTGCACTTTGTTGCCATGTATCCAACCTTCCAGAGCCTTTGTAGCACAATCTACAAAATCAACCCAGTCTTGAGTCTGAGCTTTTTGGGTGTCTCTGAACTTCAACCTATACTGTTCAGTGGTTAGGCCAAACCCATCTATCAGAGCACTCTTCAAGACTGTGTAATTGTCAGCATCCTCTTCTCTTACAGTGAGGAGCTTGTCTCTACCTTTGTCTGCAAAGGAGAGCCACAAGATTGCTGCCCACTGCCTCTGGGGGACCTTCTGAACTTTACAGGCCCTCTCCAGTGCAGTTATCCATTTGTGGATGTCATCCCCACTCTGGTAGGGAGGGACAATCTTGTTTAGGTTTCTATGGTCATAAGACCTGTCCCTATCTCTAGGGATATTGCTGCCACCATGGGACTCTAGTCCCAACTTTCTTCTCTCCCTGAGGAGATCTAGGGATTCCCTATCTAAAGCCAGTTGCTTTTTTCTGATTTCCAGCTGAGTTTCCTCATACCGGACCAGCCTGGCTCTCCTCTCATGAGAGGATTCCCTCCTGTGAGAGGAGACAGAGCTCCCTATAGAGGTGCCAGAGTGGTTAGACTCCTGAGAAGGAGATCTAGACTTCCTGGGCACACTCTTAATCCTTCCTGGGGGGACAAAGAGGGCATCATTTTGATCATCCTCATCATCATCCACAGGAGGGATTGGGTTTTCCAGGTCAGGGTCATTGTCACCCTCCTGGCCAGTTTCAGAGGGGGCTGGGGGTATTGGTACCCCTGGCCTCCTCCTCTTCTTCTGCCCCACCCTCAGCTCCTACCCCTTCAGTCCCTACAGGTCTTACTAAGGTCATAAGCCACCAACAACTCCTTGAGGTGTTGGGTGGTGGGGCTTTGGCCTGTCCTTATTTTTCTCAAGTTGCATAAAGCTCTCAATTCCAAGAATGGGAGTGTATCATACTTGGAGGGTGGAAACTCAATGGCTTCCTGCAAGGATTCTTTGGATCCTCCCCTTAAAGACATTCTAGTGTTGTGCAGTGTTGTACTACCTACACTAGTTTGTGGCCTACTGATCCTAGCTTGAGCTGTGGAAAGGGTGTGCTATCCCTTGGCACCCAGCTCTAAGTTCAGTAGAACTTATTGATACTAAGCTTGACTTTATATGTACCTTGAGTACCTATGATGGTTTTCAGTTAGTAATTCAAATAGAGATTTTCTGGTAAAACAATGGCAAGCTGGAATCCCACACGCTGCCCACCAATGTGAGAAGTTGGCCTGGTATATGCTGTTCACTAATTAAAGTGGACACCTTGCACCAGGGCAAATCGACTCTTATGGTAGATAGGTTTAAGACAACCTTTTAAAGAAAGCTATCCTAGTGGTAGCTGTGGAGAGCAACCTTCAGGCTATGTCTCGGAGGAATGTAAAGCAGCTTGTTTTACCATATAATCTCTGGAATCACCAAATGAAAAGACACCACACAGGTATATATATCAAATATATATGTATTTATTTCTAAATAACTCTCTACTAATCTCTTTATGAGATTAGAAGACAAACATATGCACAAATCAACGTTTCACAATAAGTTAAGCACAAAATATGGCTGGGGCCCTAGGGGCGTACCAGACCATATACTAAGTAAGAGACTTAGGGACAACGACTTGCAGGGAGACAAGGCCTAGGGCCTTCAGAAGTGCTGGGGCCTCACGAAACCACCCAAGGCAGGTAAGTAAAGGACCCACGGGGGACGCGTGCAGTGTAGATACACAGGCGCGGATCGCCGTTGACTTCAATGGGGCAAGTCGCGGTTGGAAATAAAGAGTTTTAGGATACTTCTATAGAACCTACAAGCAAGTCACTTACAGGGTAAGTCGTTCTAGGGCCCACACCCACAGGAGCACCGTAGTGCTGGAGTTACCTCACCCAGGGAAGCCGGGTGCACAGGTGTCCTTTGGTGTCGGGTCGCGGCGTCGTTTTCAATGGCGAACAAAGAAGACTTGCTGCTTGCGGGAGCTGAAGAAGTGTCCGGTGGAATCCAAGCCTGGATTCTGAAGAAGGATGACCTGAAAGCAGAGGGGACAGTGTTCAAAGTCACTTGGCAGTGACTCGGGGCAAGGAAGATGGATGCCCACCGTCGTCGAGTGATTCAGGTCGGTTGCGGGTGCCTTGACTATTCAGCCACGTGGTCCAGGAGGCGTCAACGACAACCAGGAGCTGGATTCGGTGTGTCCCTCGACGTCTGCAGCTGACTGCGGTATCGGCAACTCGATCGGAGCCAACAAGCCTTGGCAGCCGCAAGTCTCGGGGAGATGAAGAAAAGTCGATGGCGCAGACCAGCAAGGTCTGTGGAACTCACCCAGCGAGGGTAAGTCAGGGCAGGCCTGGAGCAACCAGGGAGCCCTTTGGTTTCTTTAAGAAGTCTTCTGGGGACCCACAAGCCAGCGGGCAAGGGATCGCGAAGACACCTCGGGCGGAATCACTCAACAGGGGCCCACGGTCACTCGGGACGGTGTAGGCCTCTGATCTTCGGAGGGATTCCTGCTGGAGGTCGGGACCATACGTGATCCAAAGCACAGGTTCGTAGAACGTTGTGAAGGGGTTGCACTCGACAATAGTGCACGGTACCCAGGGGTCGCGGTTCCTCGTTACTCGTGGGGTCCACTTGCCTCAGCTTCGCTGGGGACTCACGATGGCCTAGGAGAGGTCAGGAAATCCACTTCCTGGGCTGCAGGGCCTTCGGACTCCGGCGGGAGCGGCGTAGTTTGCGACCGTCGTTGTCGTTTTGGTGCCTGCCAAGCAGGGGAGTCACTCCTTGACTCCAAGGGAGATTCTTCTGTCTTCCAAAGGTAGTGGAACGTCGAAGGGCCAGGATTCTTCTGTAGAGCGTCGTCCAGGGGTTATCTGCTTTGCAATGGCAAGGTTCCCCCTCTTATACTAAAAAGAGGGGATGGACTAGCTCTATGACCCCACCTATGGGAGGGTCAAGGGAGGGGTGGCTAAACCCACTTCCCTTTGTCCAGTTTCGCGCCAGAGCAGGGGCAGGTAGCCCCTGAGCTGGTTTGAACTGGCATATGCACAGAGGAGCCTTTTGCTCCCCCAGTGCAGGACTTCAAAGCACTCTAAGAGTGCACCCACCCAGCCCCAATACACATTATCCTGTCTGGGGAGGTGGTCACACCTCCCTGCAACAGGAAACCTATTGTCCAGGCCTCCCCTGCCGGAGTTTCATCCAGCAGCAGGAGGCCAGACTTGTGTCTGTGGCAGCAGCATCCATTTTGTGATGCCAGGGCTTCAGAAAGAAGTTACCGGGTAAGCCAGAGTTAACATGTCTTTCCCTCTAGAAGGGTGGAATGCTACCCCCGCCGCCAGGATTGGCGGGGGGTAGTATTCCAAGATGTTTGACACCAAACACGACATGTTTAGGTGCAGCCATTCCAAAGTTAGCATTTTACCGCGAGGATATAATGCGCTTAAGAGTATATGGTCAGGCTGCACTACAAACAGCATCAGAGATGGTCTCCGAACGCTGCAGAGGGGCCCTGCTCATGCAGGGGCACCCTCTCACATAGGAACCATGCACTCTGCCTTTAGGATTGATAAGGCCTGCCTTAGGAGTGACTTATAGGTTTATATGTGTGTATGTATTTAGTGATATAGGTAACCTATATCACAGTAAGAGGTGCATGCACCACCCTACACAGGCTGCAGTAGCAGACCTGTGGTGTCAGTTTGGATGGCCTTCCAGGGGTGGCAGAATACATGCTGCAGCCCCTGGTAGGCCTCTGAAGTACCTATGCCCTTGGTACATAGTATACCATATACTAGGGACTTATAAGGGCACTCCAGATTCCAATCAGAGATGTGCCTAAGGCACATGGAAACCTTTTACAGAGAAAGCAGTTAGACTGGGGCCCTGAATAGCAGGATCCCAGTCCAACTAAGTCATAAACCAGCAAAACACCATAAAAAAAGTGGGGGCAACCATATAGTCAGATTCCACCTTCCTACACAGAGATATGCAGTTCTAAAGATTTCAGTAAATATAGCTCCGAAAAGCACAAAGCGCCAAATGGGGATATCTGGTCGCAATTTCAGGCAGATCACGATGGAGAGCTACAGAGACCCAGATAGGCCAGCTGAACAAGAATACCTTAAGTCCTGGTTGCGGAGCGTTGCAAGGTCCTGTGCCGAGAATGCGTCACACAGCCGAGGAGCTGCAGAGCTGAGATCCGAGGTCCTGATTCGTCGTGAGGATCCAGTTGAGAAGGGCTTGTTATGCAAAGTCCAGCATAGAGGATGCCTTTCGCAGTTGAGGCGATGCATCGGTTCCGAGAGGCCAAGAGACTGAGATGCAAGAACCTGCATTGTCGTTGAGGCTGCCATCGACTAGAGATTTGCAATGTAAAGGCCTGTGTTGGTGCAGCTTCGCACAGTGGCAGTTCCCAAGCGGACTTCAAGGTTGATGCACAGTCTTTGCGCTGGGAGAACCTTCGCAACACTCTATACATTGGTTATGCTCGGGGTTGTGCCTCGCAGCAGAGACGATGAATCGGTTATGATCAGGGTTACGCCTCACAGCAGAAGAGATGTGTCAGTTCTACTGGATCCACATATGGGCTGGCAGAGCACCATCAGGCCCATTTCCAAGGGTCCAGAACTGGGGTGGCACTACTTGGCAGGGTAGGACCCTGGGCTGTCTAGGGCCTACCCTAGTGGTGACTTATATGTATTAAAAAGGGAGGTTTGGGCCTGGCAAGAGGTTTTACTTGCCAGTTCGACATGGCAGTTTAAACTGCACACACAGGCTGTACAGGCTGGTAGGCCTGAGGCATGTTTAAAAGGCTGCTTAAGTGGGTGGCACAATCAGTGCTGCAGGCCCACTAGTAGCATTTAATTTACAGGCCCTGGGCACATGTAGTACACTTTACTAGGGGCCTAAAGTAAATTAAATATGCCAATTTTACCATGTTTTAAGGAGAGGGCAAAAGCACTTCAGCAATGGTAATGTGCACAGAGTTCTAAAGCCAACAAAAACAAATTCAGCAAAAAGGGGGAGGAGGAAGGCAAAAGGTTTGGGTGTGACCCTGAAGAAAGGGCCATTTCTAACTGGTGTCTTGTCCGTGAGGAAGATAATAAGTTGCGTGTCATCAGCATAGGAGAGAACATTGTTGTCATGAGAGCAGATGAGACTGGTTAGAGGGATCATGTATGTGATAAAGAGATCGGTCTCAGAGAGGATACTTGCGGAGCTCTGCAGATGAGGTTGCGGGTGTCTGAGATGTATGGTGCCAGACTGACTGACTGGATTCGTCCGGTCAAGAAGGAGCAGATTCATCAGAGTGCATGTCTTTGGATTACAATGTTGTTAGGCACTGGATAAGGATTGGATGGGAGACTGTATCAAACACTACTGAGAGGTCCAGGGTGATGAATGCCGCCATCTGTCTTTCAGTCCAGAGTCTTGCCGATATTATCCATGGTGGTGATGAGGGCAATATCTGTGCTGTGGTTAGATCTGAAACCAGACTAATTGGTGTCAATGAGTGCTTTTACCCTCAACTCAAAAGCACTCATCATTGAACGTCAAAGCCTGGGCCTCACCCAATGCTGGACATCTCCTGGACCCTATTTTCACCACCTTCAACAGCATCTGAGTCGACAAATCCTCACCAGTCTCCTGGACGGACCATGCCCTCATCAAGTTCAGCATCCCGGTCCTTGTCGAATGCAAGAGCACCACCTCCAAACCAGCCCACCAAAACTGGAAAAACATCACTGAAATTACTGGAACACCAGTCAACACCCACCAACTCAAACACAGCAACAGCCTTCTCAAACCCATCAAGAATTTCAACAATAAGGATCACCTACTGTGCCGATTCTCTGGCCCCCCTCAATTGCAGCAATACAACAAGATCTAAATCCCAGGCCAGTTGATATACGAAGTTAACTCAGACTGATGAAATGCCACTGCAAGCAACTGGAGCAAAATGGAGAATTAGCCAGGGCAATGCAGACAACAGAACATTCATGTCTGCCCTGTGCCGCTACCATAGAATGATCAGGACCACCAAGCACGCCTATTCCAGAGGACTGAAACCCATCAGCACCATTCTCACATGCATTCTGACTGCCTACACCTCTTCCATGGCCTTCTCAGTTGCTTGGAAACATGCAACTGTCTTCCCATTGCTGAATAATCCCATATCAACAGATGCCTTACTAAATACCTCAATGACTAGTTGGTAATTGTCCAGGAGGGATAACTGTATTTACTCCAAGGCAACAACTGGATAACTCTGTGCCATTTGTGTGCTGTTTAATTGTCTTCTGTGTCATAAGCTTTCTATAGCTCAGGGAGTATAGGTGGTTTATGATTATTTTCGTTCACCCTGATCAGCATGGCTACCCTGCATTTTACCACATTTGTTTTGGAAACGGTCATTCATATGATCCTGACTTATGGTCCTGGAGGATGATTTATATTTCATGTATTCAGTAATAGGTCTGATTTACCTTTCCTAAGACCTTTATGGGCTAAGGCAGGTGTGTGATCAGCTGAACCGTGTTGGAAGAATTTTTGTAAATGAAATGTTTTGCAACTATAACAATATTAACCTGCCATACAGAAATCTATTTACAGCGCTCTGGTGCGAAACCACACAAAGGTGACTCCCCTGTCCCCAGGGAGGTGCCCGGAGTTCTACCAGGTGGCCACTTAATTCTGCCATCTTGAAAATAAGATAAGCAGAGGCTCCTGGGAGCATCTAATTGGTCAGACCACCAGAGAAGTGTTCCTGACCCCCTGATAGGTGGCTCACTGCAGAAGCTGTTAAACACCCTTCCTGGAGTACTAAAGGGCCGCCCTCAGGGTGGTACCCTAGATCCGTCCAGGCAAAGATTCCTCTGCAAGATTCATCTGTGCGATTATTTACAAGACTCTTCTGCTGCTGGACACTGGATTTTGCTGCTGGACTTTGCCGGGACCCAGACAAGACTGTATCTAGTAGGAGGGCTCCAACTGCGATTTTGTCCCTGTACTTTGAAAAGACCCTGCAGCCTCCGTGGCTGTGCATCCTTCAGAGTCACAAGGCTTCTGTGTGCATCACGGACAGCAAGAAGAAATCTCACTTGGAGTTAATAAGGCAACTCTCCTGCAGCCGCAGGCACATGAATGAAGACAACTGGCATGTTAATCCTGCTGTCCCACAGATTCTCCAAAACTCTGCAACACAGGTGATGGTTTTGTGGCTCTCCAGAGGTCTGACCTGTCTTCTGTGCAACTTGGAAGACTGTGGTAACTCGTTGGAGCTGCTGGAACTGAGCCACTGTGCACTGTGTCTGTTTACCGTTGCCAAGGCTTGTTGGCTCTCCGGTTAGGTCTTCGAGCTCCAAGAAGCCCCAGCTCAAGCATCATGCAGCTGGAAAAGCGATGTTCTCCCTGCATCTCTTCCGACATGGGCCTCCATCTTCCGTGTGCTGCTGAGGTCTCCCTGCGACTCCCTGTGCCTGCTGCCAGAGTGTCCCTTTGGGGTCTTCATCAATTCCTGCTGGCTCTACTCATTGCTGAGGGCCAACCCTAACTTACCTATAGTGGGTGAGTTCGGTGGACCATACTGGTCCCCATTTCTGCATTTCATCCTGCAACAAGTCTGTTATATTTGCCAAGTCTCGTTGGTAGTCCTGAGGCCACTGACCCTCCTGCCATTCGTCAACCGGCATCAGACAGCTCGTGGATGGCTTCTGAGATCCTACAGCATCGCCTGTACTCCACAGCTGCAACTTCAAGGCCTCCATTCTACAGTGACGTACCCATGAGAAGGGTTGTCATTGTGCCCCTGCACCTCCTGGACAACTCCGGGTGGCTTGGACTCTGTCTCCTCTCTCTCAAGGTAGTCCTCGTCTGGAATCCATGCCTGGGTTCCACTGACCTGGACCACGGGTCACTGTAGCAGCTGGACCACCGAGGTCCTCGATTGACTCCAACTGGTGGTTCCGACACCACTTCACACCTATGCACCCAGGTTCCCTGGTATAGGTATCCTGCTTCTCTGGGTATTCACGAGTGGGGGTGCTCTCCAACCTCCCTTCCCTTGTTCCAAAGGATTTCCGCTGGGAAGGGTCCTGCATCCTCAAACTTAACCGCGACCTCCCCATGTTATCCTGTGGACACTGACCCAGGGTATCACCTTTGCACTCAGGTGCCTAAGGAATCCTAGCAACCTACATTTGGTAGTTCCTTGCTTCTCCTGTCCTATAGATCCTTGGGTGTTAGTCTCGATTAGGCACCCTTTTCGCATTCCATTTTTTTAGTATATGGTTTTGCATCTCCGGGTAGGAAATATTCCAAAGTTGTTTAGTGATTACTGTTATTATTTTTCTAACTCTGGTGTGGTTCTTTCCTGTGTGAACATCACTAACTGACTTATGTGGTAATTGCATCTGATTTACACCCTTCTTGATAAGCCTTAGCTGCTCTCCACGGCTACCCCTTGAGAACTTCGGTTACCAGGGACCACTTTCACTATCACTAAGGGTTGCCTGGACTCAGTGCAGAGTGCATCACCAGTAGGTGTACACAATATACTGAGCCAGCCTCCTACATGGCCCACATTAGTTTCCCATGTTTCTTTGTTGTGTATCTTCTTTTTCATTTCAGGAAAAAAGCTGTACCAGCAACTTTAAATGTTGTCTCTTGAATTTTTTTCTCTTTTAAGTGTTTACATTTACATAATGCTTGGAGTATTTGCTAACAGGTGCTGCTGGTGGGAACATCCTGGTATGAAAGTATCATCTCATTTTGCAGATGCTGAAGGCTGAAGGACATTTAGTTGGGATTTCGTTCTACTTTAGTTTGAGAAATAATGATTGCTTCCCCTTATGAGAATTGTGTGTAGATGTGGTAAGTTGTTGAAAATGTGTTCTTTAACTAATTCAATGTAGCCTTGTGCTCAGAAGATTGCCCTCGTGTTCCCTTCAGAGAAAATGCCTCTAGGGCAGACTCTTTTCCCCACTTACTTGACAAATCTTTATATGAGTCATAGATACTGCCTTTTAGCGGCTTTTCATGCTGACACCATCTTCCCGATCCGTCACCAACTTTTCAGACATTTTCTAACTTAGCTGAGTAAGGTTTTTCCTTCATGGGAAAAGCTGTCTGCTTTTATTTGTTTATGACAACTTTATAATAGTTTGTCTTTGCATTCCTGATTTTGAATTCCTTTGAGTTATAATGATTAATACATCTATGTATTGACTACTGAATAACAACGAATTGAATGATTTGCATTTGTAACACTTCCAATCTTAAAATAAACCTTCAAGGTTTGCAAATCTAATATTCTCTATTGTCTTTGTGAGGCCCAATGTGGTTCATGTTATTGAAATGTATTGAATGTTCTGCAAGCCTCGGTCGGAACTAAAGGTTTATCCCGTTCAGTGGAGCCTGTACTTGAGTTTGCACCAGGAATTTGCACAGTGCAAAGTACTGCTTCATGGGCAAAGACCAATGTATCAAAATCAGATTCTTTATGGAGAAAGTGATAACTACAGGCTTTGTGGAGTAGGGGGCAGATTGCTTTGGTATTGATGCCTCCAAGATGTTTACAGTGTGGTGGATCAAGTGCAGGTAAAATCTCTTTGAGGCAAGATGCTGAGCATGGTCCATGTGGTACAGCAGAAGCCGGTCTCTGGAAGGTTAGCCTTGGCACCTCTACATTCCTTCATGGTCTTTACAGGCATTAATATCAATTGCAGGTTTGGTGGAGTGTTAGGGATGATAAGAGGTATTTAGTATGCTTTCAAGTATCTTTGATATGTTTGACTTGCACAATATTCGAAGTTTCTTGCAGTGTTGTTGCATTGCACACAGCATGTTATTTAATAGCTTCTGGTTAGTCAGTTCAATGAAACATGTCTGTTACGAAAACTCTTTCTATGGTGTCTGACTCCTTCTTGTTTTCTGCCTGTTCAGATCATTAGCTTTGTCTGTTGTATTTCTTTTTTTAAGTCCTTGTAAAGCATCATTTCAGAGCTATTTGCCAGAGATTTGTTTCTGTAGCGTTACATGCCCTTTGGTTCCAGCGAATTCCTAGGTCAGCTCTAGGAAGTCTCTTCTGTGGCGCAGATGGCTGTGCATTGCAGTGCTGTGCAGAGGCACACAACCTTTCGGTGAGTGATGAATGAATGGCCAGCTCGCCTCTGTGGGGGCAGTATCTGGAGGTGGGGCTCCGTAATGGCTGAAAGATTTGATGTGCATCAGAGGTGTGTCAGGGACTGGATCTGGAATGGAGGGCCTTGCACTTGAGGGGTGCCATGAGGAGTGAACTGTAATGTATGGGTTCTAGGGATGTAGGGGGTCCTCTTCCTTGGCTCTTATGGCTGTCTAGGCTTGTTTATTCAACTGAATGCAGCCATGTTCGAATCTGCACTTGCCTGAAAAGGTAGACCACCTACTTCCACAACTAAGCTAGTTTTAATTGGTGACAACCAAGGTAATAGAAATGGCATCTCTCACTTAGGAAACTCTCTAACTTTTACTGTTACCTACATAAAAGCAAGCAAGAGGGCAGGAAACTTAACCAAAATCTTTAACTTTTACCATGCAAATTGGCTTGACATGACTCTACTGGACTCTTAATTGTCTGCCTTGTTCCAAACACCTTGTAGATCTGGTCTGGTGGCAGCTTCTTGGTGATCGATGACATTCTCTTAGTGAAGGGGCAGACTATGGGCCCTATTTACAAAGGTAAATTTATATGTGTAGATTTACTCATGTGTAAAATTACTCCTCAACCTAGGAGTAACTGTGCAACTTTTCGCTATTCAACATTTCAGAGTGTATAGATACTCCTAGGTGTAAATGTACACCCCTCTGCTTAGGGGATGGGGTCTGTGTACATGTAATTCACGACCATAAAGTTACTACTAGTAGTTTTACAGCTGTATTTTTCATGCCACATACTCAGTAGAGACCGCCTCAATTGGGGCAGAGATCTCTGCAACTGTGCCAGAGACCTTTGTATGCAGGAAGGAGGTCTCCACATGTAAGGGAGAAAGTGAATTACATACACCGTGAGCCAAATCACACCACCCTTACACCCATTCCAATCAACAGCATAAATACTAGGGGTGGGCAGTAAACTCTGCTCCTTTGTCATAGTTTGTGGAGTTTTGTCCACTCAGCACTCTGCTTGGAGTGTGGAGTTCTGGAAAAACTCCACCAACTGCCACGTGGTGGAGTTTTTTCTCATGTGCAGCTTGCCAATGTTAAGTTGACGAGCGAGAAAATTGAGCGCTAGACCACTTTCCGGCGAGATTTCTCAACACAGGCGGTTGCGTCAGGCCGCTACCGCTCACGGTGAGAAAGCTGCCACTCACTTTGAGAAAGCTGCACTCGAGTAGAAAATCTACTTCAGGTGCAGAATGAAGCAGTGCCCTGTGGGGCACCGTGTGATGCCATTAGCGCTGATTTCGCACCACAGGACAAGCTCCTGGCACCAAAAAGCCACGCGAGCAGCGCAACATACCTGTAGTCTGCCGCTAATGGAACTCCATGGAATGTCGTAGAGTATTTAGGTAGCTCGCAGAATTCTGTGGAGTGACCTCCACAAGTTTCGCCCACCCCAATAAAATCTGCCCACACGGTCGGTGCTGCTTTGTTCCTCTTCTGCAGAATGCAGAACATAATTTTGAAGAGAAAGAGAAACTACACTGACAAGGAGACAGCCCTTGTAGTTGAATTTGTTGGTAACAAATCTACACCAACTACATGGGCTGCCTCCATTTTCTCTCAGTGGAACAAAGAAAGCAGCTTTATTGCAGGAGATCACTGATTGCAAATGCATTGGGTAGGAGGCACGCACATTGGGGGATGTTAATAAGAAGGGGCAAGATGAGAGGAGGCAAGTGAAGGAGATTTTCCGCAGGATTCAGCTGGCAAAATCTTTTCCTGGAGTGGTACAAGAATCCTTTCTCCATCTTATTTCCCTAGAGAAGGCTGTCCTTTCCACAATGCACCCCTATATGCTATATGAGCTGCTTCTTTTGTGCACGGTAAGATTTTAACCCCCTCTCTCATACTAAGAGCAAACCTAAAATCACTCACCCATATATGTCCTTCCTCCATACCTTCATTGTTAGGTACACATCACATTCATACCCCTCAATAACACCCTTTAACACATACCCTAAAAACTCCTCAATGTTATTATTACATTTTAGTTTATTCAGTCTTTTCATGTAGCCACTCTTTCAAGTAGATTGGTTGCTTCAACTGGGGCTTGAGTTATTACAAGTGGAGCAGGGCAACATACAGGGCAGCTGTCCCAATGCAACCCACCTGCACACACAGGTATGTTATTACGTTACCAATGTCACTACCACACTATGAGGGATATCTATCACTTGGCTTGTTGAACCCTAATTCTATATTTTACAATGTGTTTCTAATGACTTATAATTGTAGCAAATGTGACCTGACAATTATATTTTAGATCATAATAGGCTCATACAGTTTCATTTATTTAAATTGAAAGCCCTGTTATGCTGTGCCATCCACCACTTGCCAAAACATCGACTTCTGCTCATAGCATTGCACCAAAACCCAGACTGCCCATACTGCCACCACAGAGCACACAAACTGTAGAGTTAGGTCAAATGTCTGCTCTTTTGAGTTTGATCTGACATATATCTTTTTTTTTTAACTAACAAAGCAGCTGTATGCATATTGTCCCACATCCCTACTTGCATCTTGGTCAATATATAATTAAATTGTTGATTAAAATATATTTTGTCTGATAAAATTGACCTTAAGTTTGGCATTGTAAGGGAAGATTTATAACATATCTGTTAGGCCATATCTTCACTTGCCTGAGAGGAATCTTTGTGGATCTCAAACTTTGCATTTAAATGATCAAAATATTATCTGGATGTATGACTTAGCATAGTGAGTGTACTTCTCTATATATGCCTCTCTCCTGTGTGCTTCTGTCATACTACATTCCCTGGTGTCCACCTTGTGAAGATCAACACCAATGCTATCAGTGGACATCCTAGCAGAAACAATTAAGCCCTCTACCATCTGTTCCTGACTTGATTTTGAAGGAAGACTGTTGCCTGCTCCTGAAGTGGTCTATTTGAAGATCTTTGTGTGGAGACAAAATTGTCCTCAGCCTCTTCCAAGTATTCTTCCCCCTCAACCAGCTCCTTCTCTGCCTCCTTCTTTTCTTTTAAACAGTGTTGGTCTCTGAGGTAGCTGCTTGGAGGAAGACTAGATTCTATCCTTGGATTGCTCGCCATCCGCTTCTACTTGGTTCAGCATGATTGATCAGCGCAAACAGCCCAATACCTCAAAGAAGAAGATATATACAGCTACAATACATCAAAAACAGTTTTGTGTCTAAAATTCTACACAATACTTTAATAGACATTGTTCTAAATAAAATATAACACAATTATCATACACATTTTACATGTACCATTTGAACATAAAGAAACGTATGAAGTTAAAGGTTGATCCGTTCATGGAATTGTTATAGCTTGAGAATGTCACCTCTTCAACTTACTAGCTTGAGCCATTTTTGTTTCATTTCTGCAGTACACCCTTGATGTCAGCTGCTGAACCAGTGTCCTAGTGGTTGGTGTTGATAAGGTACCTCCTGATCCAGCAGCTATACAGAGAAGAATTATGTTCAATGATTACTGATGTACTATAAAAATGATCTTGACCATAAATGCTGACATAGTAATACATGGAAGGAAAACATTCAACATCAAAAAAACACTTTTAATATTTTATTTAAAATGAACAATATACAAAAATGAAGTCCACCTATCTATCCCTCCCTTTACTGTGCCATCATATTACCTGTCATCCACATATATTCACTCACTCATCCATCCACCCATCCTTTTACTTTGCTATCCTTTCACCTCTCCATTCTCCCATCCCCCACTCATCCTTCCACACTCTCTTTCATCAACATACTCATTCATCCACCTACTCATTCAGCCATACTTCATTCTTATTACACTTCATTCCAATATTCCTTCTTTCTTTTCCTGTTCTATTTACCCAGCTGCCATTTTTCGTTGCTCCTCCTAGCTCCTCTATTGATGCTGTATTCCAGTGTTAAAGATGAGCTTTTGTCGGCAGACAGAAGAGGCCCATAAAGAACCCCACCCCTGCTGTAGCTGCTAAAGTGTGTCTGTGGGGGGATCACAACGCCCATCTTAGTATATATAAACTTTCATGCCATTAATAACACCCAAAGATTACAGGTTAAATACAAATGAAATGTAAGAACAAAGTTTAGGCTGCGTCCACGTCTGAACACCACTCTCAAAATTCATGTGCTTTTAAGTGATTATACAAATAATACACTTAACACCGTGCTGCTGCTCAAACTCTTACATCCAAGTGGGGAGAGTCAACCAGGTAGCTCATATGACCCTCCTGTACAGTGGTGTCTTGTGGGGGAACCAAGAATGTGGTTGGGAGGATACAGCGAGGAAGTCCAGGGCCTTAAATCAGGCTCAGTGTCAAATGTCCTACCTGCGCTTCTGGCATACCTTTCCCCACTCAATCAATCAGGGGTTTGTTAAAGCGCGACTACTCACCCGTAAGGGTCTCAAGGCGCTAGGGGTGCAGTTTCCATTCCATCAAGGAGGGGGTCTGTCGAAGAGCCAAGTTTTGAGGTTTCTTGCGAAGATGGGGAGCGATGTTGTCTGTCTGAGATGGAGCGGAAGGACGTTCCATGCTTTGGCCGCGAGGAAGGAGAAGGAGCTGCCTCCCGATCTGGTCTTTCTGGTGCGGGGGACCATGGCGTAGGAGAGCTGGGCTGATCATAGGGTCCTTTGGGGTGCGTGGAATTTGAGTCGGCTGTTCAGGTATGCTGGTCCGGTGCTGTGGAGGGCCTTGTGTGCGTGGGTGAGCATCTTGAAGGTGATTCTTGCCTCGACGGGGAGCCAGTGGAGTGTGCGCAGGTGCAGGGAGATGTGGCAGTGTTTTGGCAGGTTGAGGACCAGTCTTGCGGCGGCGTTCTGGATGTTCTGTAGCTTGCGGGTGAGGTTTTTGTTTATTCCGGCGTAGAGTGCGTTGCCGTAGTGGAGTCTGCTGGTGACCAGGGCGTGAGTGACGGTCTTTCGGTGTTCGAGGGGGATCCATTTTAAGGTCTTATGAAGGAAGCAGGAAGATGAGACGGAGTTGATCTGGTGGTCCATTTTGAGCTCAGAGTCCAGGATGATTCCCAGGTTGCGTGCGTGGTCCGTGGGGATTGGCGGGTTTCCGAGGGCGGGGGGCCACCAGGTGTCGCTCCAGGCATCTGGGTTTGGGCCCATGATGAGTACTTCTGTTTTGTTGGTGTTTAGTTGTAGGCAGCTGTTTTTCATCCATTTGGCGATGGCTTCCATGCCTTCTCGAAAGTTTCGTCTGGCGGTGTTGGGCTCGTTGGATAGGGAGAGGATGAGTTGGGTGTCGTCTGCGTATGACACGATGTTGAGTCCGTAGGTTCTGACGATGGGGGCGAGTGGAGCCATGTAGACGTTGAAGAGCGACGGGCTGAGGGAGGAGCCCTGGGGGACTCCGCAGGTGGTAGGTGTGGGGTCCGAGAGGAAAGGGGGGAGTCTGACCCGCTGCGTCCTGCCAGAGAGGAAGGAGCGGATCCAGTCGAGGGCCTTGTCCTGGATTCCTGCGTCGTAGAGTCTGCTTATTAGGGTGCGGTGGGAGACTGTGTCGAACGCCGCTGATAGGTCGAGGAGGATGAGGTCTACTGTTTCTCCTTTGTCCAGTAGGGTGCGGATGTCGTCTGTTGCGGCGAGGAGGGTGGTTTCCGTACTATGGTTTTTTCTGAAGCCGGATTGGGAGGAGTCGAGGATGTTGTGTTCTTCAATGAATGTGGCGAGTTGGCTGTTGATGGCTTTCTCGATAACTTTCGCTGGGAACGGGAGCAGTGAGATGGGTCTGTAGTTTTTGAGGTCGGTGGGGTCCGCTGAAGGTTTCTTTAGGAGGGGGTTGACCTCAGCGTGTTTCCAGTCGTCGGGGAACGAGGCGGTCGCCAGGGAGCCACTGAGGTGGAGAACCACTTTGCAGTAGCACATGCTGATATCCCTCCAAATTTGGGATTGTGCTACATTGCTCAGCTGGCCATCTAAACAAAAATTAATCTTGGGGTACACTGCGCTGCATTGTTCAGCTGGGCATCTGGACCCCGATAAAACACAGGGTACCTTTGGAGGGCCCCCTCACAAATAATATCTAATTCTTTCTCAGTGAATCTTGTCCCTCAGACATTTTGGAGGTTTTGATGAAAAAAGAAGCATCAGGATGGAGAATGATGCTGTTGTGGAAGAGGGATGGCTTAGAATGACCGAAAATGGCTGACTTCCTCTCCCTGTATGTAAGTTCTTGTTTGTTTCCCTTAGCAGAGATTTCCACCCTGACTCAAGAGATCTCTACATCATGTGCTAGTTGGAGAGGTCTGCTTGTGGGACTGTGACTGCTCATAAGGTGGAGATATCTCTTGATACAGGATGGAGACATCAGCATTTAGAGAAACCCCCAAACATTTGGAGGATCCCAAAAAATTAAATAGAGATTGTTTGTGTACATAATTAATGTGTCAAAATGTATGCTTTTTAGTATGAATCCTTTAAACCATCAATGTACTATGTGAGAACAAAAGGCTTTCCAAAAGGATAGGAGAATAATTGGATAGATCAAATGTAGCCAGGTCAGTTACTATGCAACACCCATAATTTTAGTCACTTCTTCATCTCTGGAAATCATTCACTTCTTGTTAGCCTACTATTATCCTTGTGAAAAGATAGAAAGCCCCATTCAGCCACCTATGCCACCGATCCCACCACCTTCTGCCCACTCAAGTCAAATTCATTGGCTCCTAGCAGTAAAAAATATGGTGGGGCGCGATGGTACACAACTCACAATAAATGTGGTAGCAGCTCCCACCCGGTGTGGTACTTCTTTGCTGGCGATCTCTGTGTCCATGAGCAGTAACGGGAAGGACCTCCTTCCTGCTTGTGGAACGTGAATCCAACCGATCCTGGAACTGTTCTCATGCTGTTTTCAGCATGAGAGCATCTCCAGGATTGGTTGGAGCAGGCTAACCCAGCACTCAATTTGAGGCTGGGGGCCTGTTCCAGCAATCCCCAGGCTGTTTCACAAGACAGCCAGCCAATCCAACATGCGCACTGGCAGGAGCAGCACTCATCCTGCAAATGCAGGATTCAGCCCCACCCTCACGCTGTCCACAGTGTGAGCGGTGGCAAAATAAAATGGCATTAATAATAGGACCCGTCCTTGGCCAAATTTGTCCCGCCAGACAAAACCCCACTGCACACGAGCCCCCCAGCCCGAGTTTGAGTGGACCAATGGTGTCCCTGCGTGCACAAGACCCTCAAGACTTGAGCCCCCGTGTGGGTTCTATCGGACTGGCCTCCCAGTCCCAGCTTACAGACCTATTATTGATCAGCCAGGGTTGAGTCCCTCTTTTGTAGCAGCCTTGATTAATTCCCCTTCCCTTCAAAACATGCAGACAGTGTCCACGACCTACTATGTGATAAATATCTTGACGCTTTGTTTATAACCAAAACTTGGCTCACAGACTCCTCTGGACCAGACATCTGGTCAGCAGTCCCCAAAGGCTTTAAAATTCTGAGGAAAGATCGAGACAAGGGTAGAGGGGGAAGACTTGCAATTATCTATAAGGAAGGTTACACTTTCGCCCCCTTGCCCCCATTGGAACTGGAGGGTGCAGAGATTTTCGGCTTCGCTCTCTCCCTCTCATCTAAGCAATCTGTATCTGGGGCACTTATCTACAGGTCTCCTGGTCCTACAGGAGGGTACATTTCCTCTCTATGTAATGTTCTGACCCCTATAACTCTCAGATATGCGCATTGCATCCTGCTGGGAGATTTCAATTTACACATGGAATGTGAAAATGCGAGAGAACGTTCATTGCTTCTGGAGAATTCGGCTGCTATGGGCCTTACCCAATGAATTTTTGCCCCCACGCATCTCGCCGGCCATACTTTGGACCAAATCTTCACTTCTCTACCTCTTGAAGTTGACATTCCTTACCCTCTGGTCTGGTCTGACCACTACATGCTCAGGTTCAGATGGGCAAAGCTCAGAGGCCCTCCCGTTAATAAAGGCAACTTATCCTGTACGGTAAGAGCCTTTCATAAAATTCAACCTGAAGCTCTCTGCAGTAGGCAAGATGAGGGTAAACCATCTCTTTCCAGCAAAGTTGATGAGGATGTTAGCCTGATAGATAGTTGGATTGACCATTCTATCCTAGCTTTAGCTCTAGAAAGAAGGATGCAGAAGCGCCGTACAAAATCGTCCAGTCCTTGGTACATTCATTCCCTTAAAATAACAAAGTTGGAATGTAAACGTAAAGAGAGGCAATAGAGGGTGACCTACTGCCCAAAAGCAAAAGCAGAATACAAAGCAGTGCTAGGGAATTATCATAAAAAAATCAATAGCAAAAAAACTCTATTTCGAGGCCAGAATCTTAAATGCGGGAAACCGTTCCAGGGAAATCTTTAAAATTGTTAAGTCTTTTACCTCACCGGAAGTAGGTACTAACCATAAACTCCCCTCCCAGGAATGGTGTGAACAACTCGCTCTCTTCTTTCATGAGAAAATAGCTACTACCCAAGCCAGTGTCCCGCCTCTTGGAGCTGGAAGTCGAACTTTGGGCCATAGCACAGAGGTAGCAGCCCACAACGAGAACGAGAATATGGTGGTGTTTAGTCCAGATCTTGATCCATCAGTCTCTAGCACTAAAGATAAAGCTAGCTTCCTTGACTCCTTTTCTCTCATCCCCATGGAATACTCACTTCTAGCTCTAGGTCACCACAAATCAGGTTCCCCCACGGATCCAGGTCCCTCCTTCATTCTATCTCGCTGGGCAGAGGCTATTAACTCGTTGGTGAATCAGCTACTTCACACCCCCCTCTTTTCAGCTACTGTGCCCAAAAAATGGAAACAGGCGAAAATTGTACCGCTTCTAAAAAAAACTCAGGTAGACCCCACTAATCCGACCAATTATAGACCGATCTCTCTCCTCCCAGCTTTTTCGAAAGTGTTGGAGAAACATGTTAACCAACAGATATCCTCTTACCTAGAAAGCAATAACCTGCTACATGTCAATCGGGGTTTTGCCCTAACTACAGTATTGAAACAGCTCTGTTGGAGGTAGTCAATTCCATCCGACTCAGCCTGGAAGTGGGTGACAGGGCGCTGCTGGTTCGGTTAGACCTATCGGCTGCGTTCGATACGATCTCTCACCACATCATTTTAGCCCGTCTCCACTCAGTGGGAATTAGGGGGCAGGCCTGGAAGTGGCTGGCATCTTTTCTAGAGGAGAGAGGACAAGAGGTGTGGTGCCACCCTTTTTCTGCCAAACCCGTAAACTAAGGGCCATAGTGCCACAAGGCTCAGCCTTGAGTCCGACTCTATTTAATGTTTATCTCACCCCCTTGGCTACCATGGCAGAATCTTCAGGGGTTACAATCGTGCCATATGCGGATGACACCCAACTGCTTTTCTCCTGGAAGAATAGCAAGGCATTCCTAGGTGACAAAGTCTGCAACTGTCTCACGGCGGTGTTTAGGTGGCTGTCCCTAAATCAACTTAATTGTAATGCTGGGAAGACCAAGCTCCTCTTCTTCGGTCTGGATGCCGAGGTATTGTGGCAGTCCTTTTGGCCATCAGATGCCCTCCCCCGCTGACCCAAAATCTGGCAGTGAAAAACTTGGGCTTCAAATTTGATAGACAACTGCTATTTCAGTGATGGTTACTTGTTTTGCTCTACTTCGCTTGCTGTGGAAGTTCCTGTATCTCCTGTCCTTTACAGATAGACAAGTGATTAAAGCCTGGATAACATCACGGCTGGACTAAGGGAATGGACTCTACACAGGCCTGCCCAAATATCTGATTGATAGGCTGCAGTTGGTCCATAATGCTGTAGCTCAGACAATTTTCGGGCTCCCCCATAACTCCCATGCTACATGTCTTCTTCAGAGTCTTCACTGGCTCCCGGTGAGGAAGAGGATCCTGTTTTAAGACATTGCTCGTTACCCAGAAAGCCCTCAACGGAACTGGCCCGGGATATCTACAAGATAGAATTAAGTTCTATACCCCCCACAGAAACCTTCGGTCTGTAAATCTCTGTCTTGCCAAAGTTCCACGGGTCAGGAAGGCAAGGTCAGGGGGTAGAGCTCTCTCCTTCCTGGGCCCTTCTCTCTGGAGCAAACTTCCATTGACACTCAGATGATTCAATACCTGTGTTTCAGAAAAGTCTTAAGACCTGGCTCTTTCCCAGTCCCTAAGCTCTTCTCCTCCTTTTTCCCTGCTGATCGCTCTTTCTGCAGTAGTGCCAGGACACTCCTTGGAGGAACAGTTGCGCTTTACAAGTAATCTACATTGACATACAGCCTCTTTTGACAGGTGCTGTTCCCCATTGACTTAAACGATGCCAAAAAGCACCTCTGCA
The DNA here is from genome assembly GCA_963921515.1 of Calotriton arnoldi. Classification (NCBI taxonomy): domain Eukaryota; kingdom Metazoa; phylum Chordata; class Amphibia; order Caudata; family Salamandridae; genus Calotriton; species Calotriton arnoldi. The sequence goes on from CAWUFW010020387.1 coordinate 107,543, forward strand.
CTTGGATGCCCCAGAGCCGACTGAGGTGACCTGTTGGTGCTACCTTGGACCTTGCCCCCATTCTTTCCTTAAGCCCAGAAGAACAGTCCTGTAAGTCTTTGCCAAGTGACCGAATACAGTATATGTTTTCCCCCATAGGATAACATTACTGCTTTAATGGTACAATACAGTGCATTTTCTAAGTCTTGAAAAATCACTATCTCGAAAAGCACTTACTTGATTACGATAATCTTGATGTCTGAGTTCACATAAAAATCTGTGTTATTTTTTATACATGGTTGTCAGTTTTCTTTATTGTGTGTGTCTCACTTACAGAGTCTGTGGGGCCGATTCCGATTCGGGCCGGAAAACGTACCGACCGACTCGGTACGGGAATTTAGTCCGACCGACTCGGACCGGCGCCGCACGACCCGGGTAGTACGATGAAATGTATGTGAAATCCGACAGACTCGGACGGAATACAAAACGACCGACCGAGCCGGACGGAAACAAGGCATCCGGCCGGGAAATCACGCGAAACGAACCGACCGACACGCACTTGGATTGAACCCGAACGAAACGTACCCGCGAACTCCGACCCGCGTAGTACGATGCTGTGCGTGCAAAACACGACCGACTCGCCCGGAGCACAAGCCGTACGACCGACACGCATACAAAACCCAGCCGAAGCAACCCAATACTACGCGACCGACTCGTACGCCGCATATGAAACCTAGCTGACACACAGCGGGAACGAGTCGGACAAGATCGCACCAGACAACTGCAGCATCCTACTCGGACACAAGAACGACTCCTACATGCACCAAAAACACCAAGGAAAAATTAGAAAAAAAAGGGCCAAACAAGCAACCACTAAGCCAATAAATACAGGGAGGAAAAAAAAATGGAACAAGGACACACCTCCAACTCCACCTACATAAAGGCCACAAATCCCGACCATGATCCCTTGCAAATTCCACTGACCTGCCAGACAGAACACCATCACACAGCAACCACAGACACACTCACAGCTCATACATCACACAAGCCACACACCATTACCACACCTACAAATAGCACCCTCACACACACCCAGCTAAACCTACACTCACACACCCCCACTTGCACACACACACACATCAATCACCACCACCACCCATCACCATGCCCCCAAAGAAGAACCATAAGTTCCTAGATTGTGAATTGGAAATCCTGGTAGACGAGATCCTGAGGGTAGAGCCACAGTTGTTTGGTACATTGGTACAACAGACCCCCATGTCGCAGAAAACCAAGATGTGGGCGAGGATTGTCGACAGGGTCAACGCACAATCACCATGTTTGTGCACAAAGGAAGACATCCAGAACAGGTGGTATGATGTGCGCAGGAGGGTCAGGGACCTACTCAAAAGGACTACCTCCTCAGCCAGCACACCGGCAGTGGCCCTCCTGCAAAACCAGTATACCTCAGGCCCTGGGAGGAGAAGGTGCGGGCCATCCTACCACCAGTGAGCGTATACGGACTAACAGACATCCCAGAGCCTGGTGAGTACACAACTAATATACACAATATGGTGTGACTACACACACACATCACAGTCAAGGGGATAGGCAAACCATGCACACTTAGCAAATACACACCAACCAAAAGATATCCATCCCAAGATGTGAATGCTAGTCAGACAAACACAATACCTGCCATCCCATAGTGATATGTAACTGTGTCATGACATCTACAAACCTAACAACAAATACAGCAAGGCAGTGGCACAAATAGAACCAACAAATACTCCCAGATATTTACCCACCACTAGAACACCACCTCACAGGGAAGCTCACTGAAAGGAAGGAATTCTGTGTATGCTGGTCAAGTCAGTGTAGCCAATAGCATGATGGGAGTGGTAGTCACAGATATTAGTCACACCCACAATTGGCCCATCAACACCACTCTGAACCATGCTCACATCACAGGGAGTGGAAAACAACTGACAAGATGGCTGACACTGGCTACTGCTGTGGGGAGCACAAGGCCCTGCTGGGAACTGGGCACCAACAAACAACAGGAACACACTGTCAGCCATCTTGCCATTGCTGTCACACTCACACACACTGAAGTCCACTCAAAAGGAAGGAAGGATGGGCATGCTGGGAAGGGGGGTGTAGGCAATAGCATGATGGGAGTGGTAGTCACAGATCAACATCTCACACCCACATGGCCCAGCAAGTTAGCACTGAAGCATGCACACCTCACAGGGAGTCAAAAGCCACTTCAAAGATGTCTGACACTGGCCACAGCTGTGGGGAGCACAAGGCCCTGCTGGGAACTGGGCACCAACAAACAACAGGACCACACTGTCAGCCATCTTGCCATTGCTGTCACACTCACACACACTGAAGTCCATCCAAAAGGAAGGAAGGATGGGCATGCTGGGAAGGGGGGTGGAGGCAATAGCAGGATGGGAGTTGTAGGCACAGATATTGGTCACACCCACAATTGGCCCATCAACACCACTCTGAACCATGCTCACATCACAGGGAATGGAAAAGGACTGACAAGATGGCTGACACTGGCTACTGCTGTGGGGAGCACAAGGCCCTGCTGGGAACTGTGCAACAACCAACAGCAGGACACCACTGACTGACATCCTGAAAGACAACTTGCACTCCCTGCAATGGAAGCACGTTCCATGGTGGGATATCTGGCTGGGTGTGAAGGAGGACTGACAGCTATGACCATAGTTACAAGGACCTCCCCTCACACACCCCCTCAACACTAACTCTACATAACCCACCTGGGAGAATGCAATGCCTCACATCCTAACTGAAGATCCCACAAAGAACCACCACCCTGGGTCATGCTGTGTGAAGCACAGGGACACTCTTGGGACTTGTAGCCAAACAACTGCCAGGACAACACTCCCAGCCATCCTGTCAGCACAGGCACCCCACCCCACAGGGAAGCAGAGTCAAAAGGAAGGAAGGATGGGCATGCTGGGAAGGGGGGTGGAGGCAATAGCATGATGGGAGTTGTAGGCACAGATATTGCTCACCCTCACAATTGGCCCATCAACACCACTCTCAACCATGCTCACATCACAGGGAGTGGAAAAGGACTCACAAGATGGCTGACACTGGGTACTGCTGGGGGGAGCACAAGGCCCTGCTGGGAACTGTGCAACAACCAACAGCAGGACACCACTGACTGACATCCTGAAAGACAACTTGCACTCCCTGCAATGGAAGCACGTTCCATGGTGGGATATCTGGCTGGGTGTGAAGGAGGACTGACAGCTATGACCATAGTTACAAGGACCTCCCCTCACACACGCCCTCAACACTAACTCCACATAACCCACCTGGGAGAATGCAATGCCTCACATCCTAACTGAAGATCCCACAAAGAACCACCACCCTGGGTCATGCTGTGTGAAGCACAGGGACACTCTTGGGACTTGTAGCCAAACAACTGCCAGGACAACACTCCCAGCCATTCTGTCAGCACAGGCACCCCACCCCACAGGGAAGCAGAGTCAAAAGGAAGGAAGGATGGGCATGCTGGGAAGGGGGTAGAGGCAATAGCATGATGGGAGTTGTAGGCACAGATATTGCTCACCCTCACAATTGGCCCATCAACACCACTCTCAACCATGCTCACATCACAGGGAGTGGAAAAGGACTCACAAGATGGCTGACACTGGGTACTGCTGGGGGGAGCACAAGGCCCTGCTGGGAACTGTGCAACAACCAACAGCAGGTCACCACTGACTGACATCCTGAAAGACAACTTGCACTCCCTGCAATGGAAGCACGTTCCATGGTGGGATATCTGGCTGGGTGGGAAGGAGGACTCACAGCTATGACCATAGTTACAAGGACCTCCCCTCACACACCCCCTCAACACTAACTCCACATAACCCACCTGGGAGAATGCAATGCCTCACATCCTAACTGAAGATCCCACAAAGAACCACCACCCTGGGTCATGCTGTGTGAAGCACAGGGACACTCTTGGGACTTGTAGCCAAACAACTGCCAGGACAACACTCCCAGCCATCCTGTCAGCACAGGCACCCCACCCCACAGGGAAGCAGAGTCAAAAGGAAGGAAGGATGGGCATGCTGGGAAGGGGGTGGAGGCAATAGCATGATGGGAGTTGTAGGCACAGATATTGCTCACCCTCACAATTGGCACATCAACACCACTCTCAACCATGCTCACATCACAGGGAGTGGAAAAGGACTCACAAGATGGCTGACACTGGGTACTGCTGGGGGAGCACAAGGCCCTGCTGGGAACTGTGCAACAACCAACAGCAGGACACCACTGACTGACATCCTGAAAGACAACTTGCACTCCCTGCAATGGAAGCACGCTTCATGGTGGGATAACTGGGCTGGGGGAGAAGGAGGCCTGGATGGCAACCAAATACCACCAATGCTGGTCATGCACACACCTCAACATACACATTGACATGCCACAGGTTGGCAGGACAATGTGCTACACCAATATCACTCTCTGACTGTCACAATTTAGGAGAATGCAATGTCCTGGCCCACATCCAGAGGTACAGTCACAACTGGCAGGTGTTTGAACAATTGATGCCAGTAGAAACATAACATACAATCTGTGTCTCTCCCCAAAACAGGTGATGATGGGGACACAGCAGCAGATGAGGAGGAGTCCCTGTCCCAGGCTCCGGGGAACACTGAGCTCACTGGTGTGGATCAGCCACTGCACTCCTCGGATGGTGAAGAACCAGCTGGAACCTCCGGTGTGAGTCATCATGCCGCACCAGCAGGACCAACATCTGCACCCCTGCACCCACCCCTCCAACAACTGCCAACAGACAGGCCCCCCTGCCAACACGGACAGACCAAGGACCACAGATGACAACAGCACAGGGACCCAGGCCCAAACTGGAGCTTGTGACAACGAGCCCAGGAACAACACCCAAGTGGGCCCACGGTCACCTGTGCGTGCCACCGCAGGTCCTGCACGTGTCGCCAGGGGTGGTGGGAGGGGTGGTAGACATAGGTCGCTCTTTGCAGAGGGGTCTGGACTGCATGATGACCCACAACTGGCACGCATCGCGGATGCGTACCAGACTAGCACCGGAGAGGTCAGCCAGGTAGTGGGGATCCTCAAGGACATACAACAGCAGCAGGCTGCCCATCATGCCCGCTTGGACTCCCACATGTCCCGTGTCGACACACACATGTCACATGTCGAGACACACATGTCACGTGTCGAGACACACATGTCTGACATGGAGTCCAAGTGGGACACATTGGTACAACTGACAGCGGTGCATAGGGACATACTCACATGCCTCCGCCAGATCAGCACCAACATGGCCTCACCTCCCTATGTGCCCACAACAACTGCTGCTGAAACAACTGCAAATGCCACAGGGAGGGAGGAGGACTCTGGCAGAGAGTCCCCTGCACCGCCGCAGCCTGCACCTGAGGGTCCCCCCCAAGAAGAGGGGCCGTCCGAAGAGGCCAAACTGAAAGTCCGATGGCCATCTACATCCCCCAGGAAAGCCAACACCTGTTCTGGAACTTTTCCTCTGTGTGCAAACTGCACGCCCTGTCGAAGCCAACCCAACTCTCCCACATGCCATGGGGAGCTCTAGTTGGCCAAATTCATCAGATGACTGTGGACTTTACTCTGGACATGTCAGCTACCAAGACTTCCAATACACATGGGAACTTTGGATTCCAATTAATATGTACAGCACCCACCATCCTGTGCACCATCCTCACACCTGTATGTAAATTAACTCACCAATACACCATATCTGCCTCTGTTGTGATTCCAACGTGGTTTTTGTCATGTAGATGGTGATCTTCTAAATGACACTGTGCATGCTAACTGCTACAGCAAGTCCAACCCCGTCATGTCAGTCATGGTGACGTGACACATATGAGGGAGACACACCACCAGTGCCACACAACACATACACACCAGGGCCATCAGACTCATCACCTATACTGATGTTGCAACTAAATACAGTGGAATGCACAGACACGCCACCTATTCACAGTCACTGTCAACTAGACTACAGGTGCAGTAAGCAAATGTCAGTCAGATGTGTGACTACAGACAACGCACATCCCAAAGTGAAGCACAGGTTTATTACACATTTGCAACATGTTGTTTCCACTACAAATGCAAGCTAATCCAACCTGGCTGTGGCCACAAAGTCAAAGAAACAGAAGATAGAAAGTCCAGGGGTGTGTGGCACATCACCTGTAGGGAAACGACTGCTTCCACCTTGGAAGTTGAATCATGGATTCGGGGGATCCAAGTTGATCAGACAACTCCGGCAGCACCCTGTGAAGGACAGACATGACACACAGTCAAAAACAATGAAGAACAGCACAGAACGGCAATACTCATGTCTAATACATGTCACGAGATAACTACACAAAACCAAGTTAGCATGTCAACACTGTTGGGCAGTACAGACCACCTGCAAGGACACATCGCTGCACGCATCCAGTCAAGTAGCACATGGGCACACTCAAACAGCACCAGAGCACCACACACACATATCATGCAAACTCAAATCATTGACATCACAACCCTCTGGAGACTCACATTCAGCTGAAGAAGTTGGTGATGAGCTGTGTGCGGACATCACCATCATCATCATCATCATCTTCACTGGCATCGTGACCCAGGCCAGGATCTTCCACAGGTGGCGGACGTTGGTCATCGTCATCCAGGATGAGAGGCAACTCCTTCCGCACTGCCAGGTTGTGTAGCATGCAGCAGACGATGACAATCTTGCACACCTTTGCTGGGGCATATGGGAGGGCCCCTCCTGTCTTGTCCAGGCAGCGGAAGCGGCTCTTCAGGAGACCAAAGGTCCGCTCAATCACCCTCCTCGTCCGACCATGTGCCTCATTGTAGCGCATCTGGGCTGGTGTCACAGGGTTCCTGAGGGGTGTCAGCAACCACGGCATGTTGGGGTAACCCGAATCACCTACAGACAGACAATTGCACATTAGCCGATTTGAAAATGTGTGCGGAAAACAACATAGCAGAACACACACAATGGTACAAAGTCAGTACACACCAACAAGCCAGGCACGCTGGTTCGGCATCTGTGACATCATCCTCGGGATGCGACTACTCCTCATCACGTAGGCATCGTGTGCCGAACCGGGGAAACGGGCACACACATGTGAGATGGTCATATCTGCAAGACATACCACCAGAGCATTGATCGAATGGTAATGTTTACGGTTGCGGTATGCCTGCTCATGTGCCTGTGGTGGTATCAAAGACACATGTGTCCCATCAATGGAGCCAATTACATGTGGCATCCTCCCCAGGGCATAGAAGTCACTCTTGACGTCAGTGAGTCGTTGACGTGTTGGGAAATAGATGTACTGGTTGAGGTATCCCAACATTGCCCCCAAAACATCGCGTAGCACACGGCTGAACATAGTCTGTGACATCCCACCAGTAGTTGCCACAGTGTGTTGAAAGGTACCGGTGGCAAAGAAGTGTAGGGCTGCCATCACCTTCACCTTGGGGGTCAGCGCTGTAGGATACGGCCGGCCAGGCTGCAAATGTGGGGCCAACCGCACTGCCAAATCCTCAATCAGCTGCCTGGTGAAGCGGTACCGTCGGATGCTGTCACGTTCCACCATCGTTGCCAGGTCTGGGAATGGTCGATGGACAGCAGGAGCCCTGCAGTGCATAGGTGAAGAAAGCAAGATTGTCAGTCACCCCACCTATGTGCCGTTCACCATACTCAATTTCACATGATACATCATCAACATACACAAGTACTTGATGTGTGTGTCGTTCCGTTTGGACATATATGGCACCTACATGGACATCATCTAACATCTCTGTTCAACAAGTGTTGACAACAGGTTCCAGGGTGTGCTATGGGACACCATTAGGCTGTGTCACAGTACCCATTAACTGCTCTCACGTTCCACACACATACCACAGTGACATGTCTGGACAGATGCTCCACAGGCATCACAGCTCATTGACAGGTAGATTCCCAGGGAGCCTGTCTTGCCACATGGACACTGGCATGACATGGCGTATCATGTACACGTCAGAAAAACAAACATGACACCCACAGGTAGTGGCCCCTGTAGCCTCTGCAGGACAGACATGGACGTCTGTGACACACACACACACCATCAAAGTTCATGCACAAACCACGTGGATGTGGAGACTGTCTCCCATTGTGCACATGGAGTCAGAGACATGTGACACACAACATGCACACAGACTGTGGAGGGACATCACTATTGTTGGAATGGGCCACCCTGTGATGTACATGCCTTCCCACATGTGAGCCTGGGGGTATGTGACATGTCATACTCATACACAACCTGGAAATGTGACCATGACACATGCTCAGAAATGAAAAGTTGCACACCACAGCGGTCAGGTGCACAACACACAAAGGACCCTGTCTCCATGAACACGTGCACAGCCTGCGTGTGTCTGCCCCCAAGTGCCACCCCAAAATCCACATGTTCACCCCCATACACAGATAAGGTTATGCTGCCACACATGCCTCATAGACAGTGTGGACTGGGTGTGGTGTTGTAGGTGTGCCCCTGAGTCCCTGGAAAGTAAATGTGGCTGGCATAGGTTCACCAGTGACCCGCATGGTGACATATGCGTGTGACCTGCCCAGGGACGTGTTGTAGAGCAATGGACCGATCGGTGTGCCCGGCCGGCCCATTGCATTGTATGTGAGCGGGTACGCGTTGTATGCCTGGTACGCGTTGCACAGCAATGGACCGATCGGTGTGCCCGGCCGGCCCATTGCATCGTATGTGAGCGGGTACGCGTTGTATGCCTGGTACGCGTTGTAGAGCAATGGACCGATCGGTGTGCCCGGCCGGCCCATTGCATCATATGTGAGCGGGTACGCGTTGTATGCCTGGTACGCGTTGCACAGCAATGGACCGATCGGTGTGCCCGGCCGGCCCATTGCATCGTATGTGAGCGGGTACGCGTTGTATGCCTGGTACGCGTTGTACAGCAATGGACCGATCGGTGTGCTCGGCCGGCCCATTGCATCGTATGTGAGCGGGTACGCGTTGTATGCCTGGTACGCGTTGCACAGCAATGGACCGATCAGTGTGCCCGGCCGGCCCATTGCATCGTATGTGAGCGGGTATGCGTTGTATGCCTGGTACGCGTTGTACAGCAATGGACCGATCGGTGTGCTCGGCCGGCCCATTGCATCGTATGTGAGCGGGTACGCGTTGTATGCCTGGTACGCGTTGTAGAGCAATGGACCGATCGGTGTGCCCGGCCGGCCCATTGCATCGTATGTGAGCGGGTACGCGTTGTATGCCTGGTACGCGTTGTACAGCAATGGACCGATCGGTGTGCCCGGCCGGCCCATTGCATCGTATGTGAGCGGGTACGCGTTGTATGCCTGGTACGCGTTGTACAGCAATGGACCGATCGGTGTGCCCGGCCGGCCCATTGCATTGTATGTGAGCGGGTACGCGTTGTATGCCTGGTACGCGTTGTACAGCAATGGTCCGAACGGTGCGCACACATTGGCTGGGGCCTGGCATGGCAACGGACGCATTTTCGAAGCTCCAACGAGTCTGATGCAGTGAATTCAGTTGGCCAGCCACAACAATGTTGCAAAATCATGGGTGTCATGAAGTTGAAGATTTGAAGGATGCTGTGGGCGTGTATTAGTGCTGCAATTCCATGGATAGGTCAAATTCAGAAGATGCAAACGACTTGGACCTATCACTTTGCACACATGGGACAGTATCTGCCTCTGCAGCACACATATAATGCTGGCTGTTCCCCTGAGAGCTCACTTGCCTGCACTACATGCTCCAGGACGACATCTGCCACCAACACTGCTGCTGTATATGCATCCTCTGGCTACTGCAATGGCACGTACTGTGGAGAGAGCCCCAGCCTTCAGCCTTGAGGAGAACCAGGCCCTGCTGGACAGCCTCCTTCCACAGCACAGCAAGCTGTATGGGACACCAGGGGAGCAGGTGAGTGTGCTGTCCACTGCCTCACTAATTGTGCATGTTGTCTGACTAGCAGGGCTTTCAGTGTGCACACCACTGGCTAGCATGCCCACTGAGTAGTTGTCACACCCCAAAGTGTGTAGTCACATGCACAGAACTGGTACAGTGCAGTAACAGTGCATTCCAACTAGGTTTACTTCCCATGCAATGATACCATGTAGTGACTGCTGGCAAACTGTTCATAGCCATTGTTGCACTGCCTGTGTACATCATATGCCCCTGTGATTGAGACATGTATATCCAACTGTGTGATGCACGTATATGTTGCATGTGTAGTAATGGCCTTTTCACTTTGTCATCCTCACAGGTTGATGCCCACCAGAAGCAGGAAATCTGGCTGACCATCGCCCGGAAAGTAAGATCCGTGGGGGTCTACAGGCGCAGGATCCGCAACTGCCAAAAGAGGTGGCAGGACCTTCGTGGCTGGACCCGGAGGATCGCAAGGGTCCAGCTGAAGCTGTCGCCTCCTCGCAGGAGGGGCGGACACCGGACCCTGACCCCCACATGCTCCGGATCCTGGCGGTGGTCTTCCCTGACCTGGATGGGCAGCTGAAGGACAGACAGCAGCAAGGAGGGGGTGAGTCTATGACTGCACTGTGCACTTTTTCTGCCATGCTATGTGCCCTCCTCTGGCCTGGTTAAACTTCCACAGTACATCAGTCATGTGGTCCAGGACCCATGTCCCTCATTTGTTACATGCCCACTTCTCCTCTGATACGCATATGTGTGGCCCTTATAGTCAGGAAATTGTCTAATTTGGGGACTGTGTCATTGCATTTTGCTTTGCTCAAGGTGGGGGACAGCATTTGTTCCCGTGACTATGTTGTGCAATTCATGGGTGGGTCAATTGCTTACACAATGCCTAAGTTCTGACATGTGATCTGCGTGTAACTTTGATATGTGGTCCGCTTGCTGCTCTGACTCACCACATGTCCCTGGGGAATGTGGCACACACCCATGCTGCTGGTGGGAACAATATTTGGGCCTCAGGAGTATGTGTATCCAGTGTGTCACACATGCTTAGCCACCTGCCTACTGTCCAGGACTCATCCCTCTTACAGGTGGAGCTGGACAGTCATGCCTACTCCAGTGCATACAATACACTCTGTACTCCCACTCCTGTGTATCATATGGCATGTTGTGGTCAGTGAAATGTACCCTCAGGTGTCTGCCTCTGTCTCATTGTGCTGTGTCTTCGTTGTCAGTACTACTGGTATGTTCATCGTTTGGGGCTCAGCATGCCATCTGAGATGTGACCATGATAGACGATACTTCTGTGACTTATAGGTGTCTGATCACTTGACTGTGCACACAGGTGTTTGCGACTGTGACTTTCAAGCAGCTGTATTTTCATTCACAGCACACTGTGAGGTGCTCATGTTCAGAGAGTTGTGTTTCATGTCCCCCATATGTCCAGTTGCTATGACGTGGACAAATAGTAGTACAGATGATGTGGTTTTTGGGGGATGGACATGTGCACTTGTCAGTTACATAACTTGCATTCCCCATGCCCTCGGATTGTGACACAGTGCAGACTGTTGTTGTCTGGTTGCCATGGCCATGTGACTTGAGACAGTAATGTATGACTTTGCACGCATTCCTGTGTCATGGCATTCAACTTCCTGGGACTGATCCTGCAGGGGAGTGACATGTGCAACATGCACCCCATTGTGGCATTGACTATCCGGACATGGGTGCATCATGGTGTCTGGTGCTGGTATGCATCACATGCATTCCTAATTAGAATCTGGCCATCCCTTTATCCGGACACCTGCACTGACTCAGTGGCAAGAGATGTGATGTGTGTATGTTCACATGCTTCACCGTGTTCCCTGCAATGTCCAACAACTGTGTAGGTGGTGCATGTGTCCACACTGGGGTCTTACCATCAGCTAGGCACCAGACAGATGGGTGCAAGGGCAGGAGGGGTGTGAGTCCCATGGTTGACCATCAGACTGACAATTGGCTTCCCCGAATCTGTGTGAGGACTTTAGGCAATGTTCAACTAAGGATGCCAGGGCTTGCTCTGTAATGTGCTGTACTTACTGTGGTGTATGCGGTCAGTGCAGGTGACTGATGTTTGTCTGTTTCCCTAATTGTTTGCAGATACATCCACGGCCACAGGAGGGGACAGCTCCACGGACCAGGAGGAGCAGCGGAGCCAGACTGGGTCAGCATTGGACGAGTGGTCAGAGGGACCCAGTGGCACGGAGGGCGAGGGAAGCCACACCGAGGAGTCCTCAGCACCATCCACCTCAGCTGGGGACCACAGCAGCTCGGAGGATGACTCCCTTGTGGAGGCGGGTCTCGGCAGCCACCAAAGGCCAGCTAGTCTGTCTGGCCCCGCCACCACCACCACCACCACCGCCCTCCCATCGGCTCCCATTCCTGAGGTCCGTGGAGGCTCCCGTGCTTGGGAGCGTGTCTCCTTCGTGCCAGGCACCGCAGCCCCTGCCCCTGTGTCCCCTGCTGCCCTGAGTGAGGAGTCTGTGTACCTCCTTCGGCAGCTCCATGTAGGGCAGACAGCAATGCTGAGTGTCCTCCATGCACACACCACTCTGTTGACACAGCTGGTGTCGTTCATGGAGGGTATCTCGACGGGTATGTCTGCCCTACAGAGGAGCAATAGGTCCATGGACTCCTCCCTGACGGCAGCAGTGTCCCTCCTCCAACAGTCCCTCACCCCTCCCACTTCTGCCCCATCCACACTTCCTGCCCCCCTACCTGTCCAAAGCACATGCATACCTGCAAGGTCATCCACACACACAGACACGAGCAGCACAGACACACCCAAGAGTAAGGCAAGACGTGCACACAAGCATCCTCAGGGAACTGATACCACAGACACAGGGGATGGAGAACACACACACACACAGGCATCCACATTCACTCCGCAGTCCTCCAAATCCTCTCCCTCCAAGTCCCCTTCCCTTGCCTCGCCTGCTACCCCACATACACAGCAGGTCTTCCTGTGTGACCTCGGCCTCTTCCCCACCATTCCTGCTGACCCAGCACACCAGGGGAAGAGGAAGTCCACCCACACAGAGAGGAGTGCCCCTCGCCCCCGGACACCCTCCCCCAGGTGCAGGCAGACACAGGAGCCCATTCGGAAGTCCCCCAGAGCAGGAAGAGCAAGACCCCACCACCACCACCACGCAGCTCTAGCGCCCAGTCTCTCTCCTCCATCCCCCAGGCCACCACTGCACAGGTTCCCCCGCCACACCCTGCCCCAGGTTCCCCCACACACCGATACTGCATCCCCAGACTGCTTAGGCCCTCCCCCTGCCACTTGCTCTTCCACCCCCAACCCAGACGCTCTGCCTGTTAGTGGCACTGTTGTGGGGACCGGGTCCCCCCTCTGTCCTGCCCACCTCATCTGCCCACCCTTCCACTCCCTTGGAGTCATGCACTGCAGTGGAGTCCACAACCACCCCGTCTGACTCGGGCACTGCAGTGGGTACCCAGTCCACTACATCAGCCCAGCCCACTGCAGTGGTTGCGGCACCCACACCAACTGACTTGTGTACCACGGTGGTGCCAGCCCCCCCTGAGTCAGACACCTCCACTGCAGATGCCGGTGACATTCCTGCACCCACCTCCCCTTCACTGCCTCCTTCTGCCATCCCCTGATCCTGTCCCTGCGGTGCCTGGCCTGCCCCTTGTATGCCCCTCCAAGGGTCAAGTCCCCCAACCGTACCAGTGCAGGCAAGCAATGTGTGACCAGTTGTCACTTCTCACCCCGTTGGTACTGTGATTTTGGACTGGCCATTGGCCTTAGTTTCTTTTGGACTTCCGTTTTTACCCTGACATTTGCTGAATAAAGCCTCCTTTTGTTTACTTTTGGGTTTTCTTTTGATGTACATGATGTGGATGAGTAGCATCCTGCATTTGCAGTTGTAATAGTGTTCACATCAGGACGATGAAGTGTTGCAGTGATGGACTCCATGTGGTCCATGGGATATGTGTCCTGTTGTATTCTGGATCTATGGCATCCCTTGCTACAGTCTGAGGGTGTAATGTTCACCATTTGACACAGGGATGTCCTTTTTGCATTAGTAAATGAACATCTTTGTCTTACACTGATGCACATCTGGTGTGCTTACCACTGTTCAATGTTCCATTTTCCCTGACTGTGTGCCCAGCTCCACTGGACATGCAGTTTTGCACAACAATGTCGAAGGACTCATCTGTGTATACAGTGCAACTTGCTTGACACGTGTTTGGTGTGTGTGCAGATGACTGACGTGACACCCCCGTACCCAGGCTGATGTGAGCAGAGCCTTCTGTGTGTTGTGGTTGTTGACTCACTGACGGAGTGTTCTGCTGACATATTTGGGTCGTGCACAGACAAGGTTTGGCACAGCGGACCGTCCACAGGAGTGGTGTGCCCTCATGGCAGTGTGTAATCTGGTGACATTGCGTGGGCCTGTGTTGTGTAAGCATGTCTGTGCGTGTTCCCTTCCCTTTTCCTACACAGGCTGTGTCCCTAGGGATATTCCTGTTTGTGATGCTTGCTGAGTTGTTCTGTGTTCATCCAGCATCTTGGACCTGGTTTCTCTGTGATGTGGGTGCATGGCAAACTAATGTTCATGAGGTTGTCATCCCAGGTTGTCTTTGTTGTCAGTGCTGGGGATGCGGGCAAATGCAGATGGGACACATTCAGGATTCCCCTTGGCACTTGTTGTTTACACGAGTAATGTGATTTACAGTTTGTGTTAGGTTACAGTGATTGTGACACGTTGTGTGTGTGACAGCTGCCACTCCTCAGGGTCAGAGCTGCAATGTTGGTAGTTGTGTACGTGTGTTCTCCGTGTGTCACCTTGGCTTCTTCATTGGTGTGTGACTATGGCCAGGATCCCATTGATTGTGGTGGATTTCACATCATGCCCATGTACAGCATACTGTGCTGTGTGTCAGACATTGACAAGTCTTGTTGACTGGCCAGGTGTGATGGGTTTCTGCACCTTGGTTCCCACCACCACCCCTGGTATTGTCATGGGTGCATGTGCAATGTCACCAGTCCATGTGAGCTTCACTGCTGCACATTGGTGGAGATCAGGGTGTGTGGTGTTGAGTGTGTGCAAAAGTGAGTTGTTGCACGGCCAGACCCCTACCTCCATATTGGCCTTGGCTGGCAGGCCGTGCTGATTGATTGGAGCTTGTGTAGGTGTGATGGTAGTTAGTTGCTCAGGACACATGGCTGGGGTTCACAGTGTGAACGACGTTTAACATTGTCATCACAGTGGGATTATCATGCAGGCTAGTGTCAGCACAATATGGGGTCCCTGGGGGTAGTGCTGTGGTGGGTCTGTCTCTTGCTGTGTTAGTTGCTGTTCCTACAAGCTTGTGTGACATATGTAATTTGTGCTCCCTCTCATCTAACAATGCCTGATTGCCCACATAGGGGATTTGGATCCATGAGTTACTTTTGTGTGGCACTGTATGTGCATCTGTGTAATTGGTATTGAGGCCTCATCATGTGTTGTGTCGTTGCCTGGGGACACTGGCAACCCCCCTCACCTGTTGTGTTTGATGTGCAGTGTGGGTCTGCCTGTTTGTGCATCTGCACCACTGCATTGGCATATCTTTAGTGTGCTATTGGCTGTATGTTGTTTGGTGGGTTTCACCTGCTGTCCCTGGGACTCCTAGGTCATCAGTCAGCACAATGATCATTGTTTGTGTGTCCCATTGCTGCCATGGTATGTTATTTGTTCACCTCACATCTACAGTCTCCACAGGGTATCTACATTAGTGTGCCCATTTGGTGCAAATATGTGGGTCTGCATTATGATGGTCACTTCTGTCATTGTGTCATTGATGGATGTTGACAGTGTCAGCCCCCATGGGTGATGTTTGTCTGCACATGGCCAAAGGTATGTCTTATTTGCACTGCACTGTTTGCCTCCCGCAATCTATGTTGCTATGGGACACAAGCACTACTTTGCCACTGATGTGTTTGTTGTTCTGGGACCAGGAATCATCCATGCAGTTTGGGAGTTGCAGCTTTTTCAATGTCAACACTTACATTTTGGTCACTGTGATGATGGGGGTTGGACCCCCTTGTCACAATGTTCAAAATGTGCTTCAGCTATGGACCCCACACTTACCTTATGGTCACTGTGATGATGGGGGTTTAGACCCCATTGCCACAATGTGCAAAATGTGCTTCAGCTATGGACCCCACACTTACCTTTTGGTCACTGTGATGATGGGGGTTTAGACCCCATTGCCACAATGTTCAAAATGTGCTTCAGCTATGGACCCCACACTTACCTTTTGGTCACTGTGATGATGGGGGTTGGACCCCATTGCCACAGTGGTCATGGTCTGCTTGCATTGTGGGGGCCACACACATTTATGTGTGACACATGTGATAGGGGGTCACATTGTATGTTCAAAGTCATGTTCAGTGTTGTAGGCATTTGACACAGTCTACACACGCTTGTCATGGTGTTGGGGGGATGTCTTTTTATTGCATTCCTTATGTTGGTGTGTGCTTGTTGTTTCATGCATTAGCCATCCTGTGAGTGGGGGTGTTGTTGGTGGTAGGCATCCTGCCCCCCATGGGTAGAGGTGGTAGTAGTGGTAGTCATCCAGCCCCCCATGGGTAGAAGTGGTAGTGGTGGTAGGCATCCTGCACCCCATGGGTAGAGGTGGTAGTAGTGACAGGCATCCAGCCCCCCATGGGTAGAGGTGGTAGTAGTGGTAGGCATCTGGCACCCATGGGTAGAGGTGGTAGTAGTGGTAGGCATCCAGCCCCCCATGGGTAGGGGTGGTAGTAGTGACAGGCATCCAGCCCCCATGGGTAGAGGTGGTAGTAGTGGTAGGCATCCAGCCCCCCATGGGTAGAGGTGGTAGTAGTGGTAGGCATCCAGCCCCCCATGGGTAGAGGTGGTAGTGGTGGTAGGCATCCTGCACCCCATGGGTAGAGGTGGTAGTAGTGGTAGGCATCTGGCACCCATGGGTAGAGGTGGTAGTAGTGGTAGGCATCTGGCACCCATGGGTAGAGGTGGTAGTAGTGGTAGGCATCCAGCCCCCCATGGGTAGGGGTGGTAGTAGTGACAGGCATCCAGCCCCCCATGGGTAGAGGTGGTAGTAGTGGCAGGCATCCAGCCCCCCATGGGTAGAGGTGGTAGTAGTGGTAGGCATCTGGCACCCATGGGTAGAGGTGGTAGTAGTGGTAGGCATCCAGCCCCCCATGGGTAGGGGTGGTAGTAGTGACAGGCATCCAGCCCCCCATGGGTAGAGGTGGTAGTAGTGGTAGGCATCCAGCCCCCCATGGGTAGAGGTGGTAGTGGTGATAGGCATCCTGCACCCCATGGGTAGAGGTGGTAGTAGTGACAGGCATCCAGCCCCCATTGGTAGAGGTGGTAGTAGTGGTAGGCATCTGGCACCCATGGGTAGAGGTGGTAGTAGTGGTAGGCATCCAGCCCCCCATGGGTAGGGGTGGTAGTAGTGACAGGCATCTAGCCCCCCATGGGTAGAGGTGGTAGTAGTGACAGGCATCCAGCCCCCCATGGGTAGAGGTGGTAGGCATCCAGCCCCCCATGGGTAGAGGTGGTAGTGGTGGTAGGCATCCTGCACCCCATGGGTAGAAGTGGTAGTAGTGACAGGCATCCAGCCCCCCATGGGTAGAGGTGGTAGTAGTGGTAGGCATCTGGCACCCATGGGTAGAGGTGGTAGTAGTGGTAGGCATCCAGCCCCCCATGGGTAGAGGTGGTAGTGGTGGTAGGCATCCTGCACCCCATGGGTAGAGGTGGTAGTAGTGACAGGCATCCAGCCCCCCATGGGTAGAGGTGGTAGTAGTGGTAGGCATCCAGGCACCCATGGGTAGAGGTGGTAGTAGTGGTAGGAATCTGGCACCCCATGAGTAGGGGTGGTGGTAGTGGTAGGCATCTGGCACCCATGGGTAGAGGTGGTAGTAGTGGTAGGCATCTGGCACCCATGGGTAGAGGTGGTAGTAGTGGTAGTCATCTGGCACCCATGGGTAGAGGTGGTAGTAGTGGTAGGCATCTGGCACCCAAGGGTAGAGGTGGTACTAGTGGTAGGCATCCTGCCCCCCATGGGTAGAGGTGGTAGTGGTGGTAGGCATCTGGCACCCCCTGAGTAGGGGTGGTAGTGGTGGTGGGCATCCAGCCCCCCATGGGTAGAGGTGGTAGTAGTGGTAGGCATCTGGCACCCATGGGTAGAGGTGGTAGTAGCGACAGCCATCCAGCCCCCCATGGGTAGAGGTGGTAGTAGTGGTAGGCATCCAGCCCCCCATGAGTAGAGGTGGTAGTAGTGGTAGGCATCCAGCCCCCTGAGTAGGGGTGGTAGTGGTGGTGGGCATCCAGCCCCCCATGGGTAGAGGTGGTAGGAGTGACAGGCATCTAGCACCCCTGGGTAGGGGTGGTGTTAGTTGTTGGCATCCAGGCCCCTATGTGTATATGTGGCATTGGTGATGGCCATCCCGCCCCTATGGTGCTGCTGTTGCTGGTGTAAGTCATTTCTGCATCCCTCTGTGTGTGTGTGATATGTCGGGTACGTGTAGTTTGTTTTTGTGGTTGGTGTCTGACTTACCTTCTGCGCCGTACGCGTCCATGCCTGTTCCGGTAATAGATGTAGAGTATTGGTAGGACCTGCGCGATGGGATTCATTGTTGGTTCGTCTCGTTCGTCTTTCTCTTTGCTTCGCCTCGTCCTCGTCGCTGGCGTGTTCGTCTCGTAGCCGTGGATCCTCTTGTGGCGCGAATCGGAGCTTATGTACGCCTCTCCTGGATGCTTTAACGTGCCGTGCGTAGCGACGGGTTCGGCGCGTACGGAAGGCGCATCGTACTTGTCCAGCCGGACGGGGCTGCATTTTGGCTTCCGTGCGACTCGATTCTGCGTTTCCGGATCCGCATCGGTCGGAGAACAGGACCTGTATTGGGTGAGTACGACTGGGTCGGGATTTGGGCAGTTGTGCGCATCGTACTTGCTCGTTCGGACGTATGTGCGAATCGGTCGGGAAACAGGCATTCGCCTGGCTTTTTTCCCGGCCGAATGGTATTAGGTGCGCCTCCGACCGGGATCGGAATCGACCCCTGTGTGTACAATAACTGCTTAACACTATCCTTTGATAAGCCTAAACTGCTCGCCCACACTACCACAAAAGAGAGCATTTAGCATTATCATTTTTCCTCTGTAACCAATAAGTGTAGCTCGTTTTTGTCCACTCTATAAAGAGCAAGCTTCCTACACATAATGGATGATTCTCTCCGCACATAAATAGCGAATCACCCTCTCCACAGAAACATGACTGAAACTTTTGTGGCATGTTATCACATGACTGTGCCCCTCAGCCCCTTAATCGGTGATTCATTTGTGCATAAAAAGGAACAGCATCAGCGAACAATGCTGGAGCGTTGTACAAAGCAAAGCCCGTGCCTCACAGTACCACTATAATTGCTCTGCAAATGTAGTCACTGCATGAGAACAGCACAACGTTTTTATAGTTCAAAGTACAGCCCCATTTCTCATCCTTCCCGAGAGCTGCAGCGAAGCAGAGATCAAGCGTATTCACCAGGTGTGTGTGTGTAGAGAACAAAAATCCTCTATTGGGAAAAAAAGTGCAAAGGGACAGGTTCTGGTATATATAATGGTGGCGTAGAAAAATGACGCATGATTGCAAATAAGAGCATCCAGGACGACCTGAACTTCAAAGCTTCCGGTCTCCTTTTGACACACGCACCTTTCTATGATAATTATAGAGCCGGTGCTGAAATGTCAAAATAATCAACCCTGGGCAGAGTTCACGGAGTTCTGCACAAAAAACTCCGCCGCACTACGCGGCACTCCGCGAGCTGCGGAGTTTCTTTAGATAAATGCAGTTCGGGGTGTTTGTCAGTGCCAGATGCTTGTCCGCACTGTGCAATCATCGTGAACAGCATCATGCACAGCGCAAGCGTGCGCTGCTTCTTTTCTGCCACTCGAGTAGATTTTTACTTGAGCGGCAGCTTTCTAAACGCGAGCGGGTGGTTTCTCAACGCGAGCGGTTGCGAGCATACGCGGTGAGAAATCTGACCGCCCGCGTTGAGAAATCTCGCCAGGAGGTTGATTTTCCACGCTCGCACTCGCCAACTTGATGTTGACGATCGCGAACGAGGAAAAAAACTCCGCTCCGCAACACAAAACGGAGTTTTTTGGAACTCCGCGAGCTCCGCATAACGCGGAGTGCGGAAAACTCCGCAAACTCCGCGAGCGGAGCGGAGTTCACCGCCCAGACTTAATAATAATAACAGTATACCATAATATGCTTTATCTGGGCTCCGGAAAAAAAAAAGCAAAGAGAAAACAAGTGAGTAGCAAGCTTAGTTGCAGCAGACGAATGTATGACAGAATATCGACAGACAGAAAATCGACCTGCAAAAATATCGACACAGAAATATAGAAGTCAAAAATATCGAAGTCCAATCTACATAAAGGTAAGTACAAAAATATCGAAAAAATATATAGTTGTCAAAAATATCGAAGTGAAAAATATCGTTTTTTTTAATGTTTTAATAATAATGTAAAATTAAGTAAATAATACATATAATTAAAAGAAATATAGTTAAAAATATTAAAAGATATTTAAAAATAATAACTAATACATTAAATGTTAAAATAAATTAAACATATACATATAAATTAATATATATATACTTACTCCACATAGTGCAACAGTAGAGAAAGTGTTGGATAGCGTAGGGGTAAAAATTACTATTCCCACTCCAGAGAGTGCAACAGTAGGGAAAGCGCTGGATAGCGTAGGGGTAAAAATTACTATTCCCACTCCAGTGAGTGCAACAGTAGGGAAAGGGTTGGATAGCGTAGGGGTAAAAATTACTATTCCCACTCCAGAGAGTGCAACAGTAGGGAAAGCGCTGGATAGCGTAGGGGTAAAAATTACTATTCCCACTACAGAGAGTGCAACAGTAGGGAAAGCGCTGGATAGCGTAGGGGTACAAATTACTATCCCCACTCCAGTGAGTGCAACAGTAGGGAAAGGGTTGGATAGCGTAGGGGTAAAAATTACTATTCCCACTCCAGAGAGTGCTTCCACACAATGAGCCTGCTCCGTCGAGTCTTTCCTTTGCTTCCTGACTCAATTCGGAAAACTATAATACAGGCCCTTGTATTAAGTCGCTTGGATTACTGTAATGGGCTGTTGATCTCTGCCAATGAGGCCTCGCTCAATAGACTACAGGTAGTCCAGAACACAGCAGCGCGATTGGTCCTCAATGCCCCCCTTAGGACTCATTCCCGTCCTTTGCTTCTGCAACTCCACTGGCTTCCTGTCCGTCAACGGATAAGATTTAAAGTCTGTTGCATAATACACAAGGAATTATTCGACCTGGGTCCATCTTACCTCTCAGAGAAATTTAATCCATATTTACCTTCAAGATCTTTGCGCTCAGGTTCCAAACATCTTTTGGTGGTACCTCGAGTCAGAAAGGCTAGACTGGGAGGAAAGGCCTTTTCACATCTTGGTCCTTGCTACTGGAACGAACTCCCACTACCTTTGAGACAATGTACAGATTATTTGCATTTTAGGAAGTTGCTTAAGACCTCCCTCTTCTGTCTCTGACTCTCTTGTTTTTGGCCTTGATTTAATTAAAGCCGCATTCCACCCATGCCGCCCGCCCAAAGCGCAGAGATACCCCTTCGGGGGTCGATTCAGGCGCTATACAAATAAATAAATAAATAAAATAAATAAATAAATCTCTACCTAGGATCAAGTGTCAGCTCAGCATACAATGTGCTTAATGTGTTTGCTTACATGTGCATTTAAGGCATCCATTTACTGAAGGTCGACTCAGTAAGACTGTGCGTTTGGACAACACAAACGTCAAACCTGTGCAACGCAGGCGCCCTTGCACTGTAGTGCACTGTAGTGCAAGGGTGCCTTCGTTGGCAATAGGCAGCACCTTGTGCGCCATTGCTGGGAAGAGGCATTGTGATAAATACGGTGCATTCATTCATGCCCTTTCCCTGTAACGCAGCACAGCAAGGTGACTTGGTGCGCTGCATTACTTTTTGAAAAATATGGCGCTAACTCAGAGAAATATTGGGTTAAATGAATTCACTTTGGTGCATTAACCAGGCACTCAACTCTGCGCTGAGCCAGCAAAGCCCATCATGATACGGCCCATGACCTACACTCGCAATGTAGTCATACGCCTACAGGCGTAAATTTCCTTATTTATATGGAGTACTTGGCTTCAGAAAGACTGGGGACCAGATTTATCAAAATGTGCTTAACTGCATCAAATGGAGAGGACCGGAATACACCATATTTATCACAATATGGTGCATTCCAGCTCTCTCCTAGCGTTGGCATGACGCAAGAGCGCCAACGCAGGCACTCTTGCGTCATGGTGAAAGAGGGTCTGCATCGCAGGCAGGATTGTTTTTTTTGCAGGAAGGGGCATCTTCCTGCACAGAAACAATACTTAGGGACGTTTTCTTCTTTCTAAGTATGCTGCAGAACGCAGTACACTTAGAAAGAGGAAACAACAAGGAGGAAAAAATCATATTACTGATTGTTGCACCTCTATCGGGAAGGCATAACATTTTGAGACATTCCCAGATTTAACAGTCTTGATAAATCTGAGAACGTGCCAAAGTAGATGAGTGGATGCATGGGAATACCCACGCTCCACCCATGGAACGCCTTCCCAGCACAGAGTAATACCAGGCAGCGACTTGCACTGCCGGGCTCACTCTTTCATTTGTTCATTCTAAATCCTGCATATAGCATATTATATTAGTAGTCTGTGTAGCGAATATACTGCAATGTGAATGAGCATTGAGCTTGCCTAATCAAAAGTGATAGCATTAGGTGATGTACCAAAGCGTGTCTAGGACATATATCCAGAAGCAGCAGAAAGAGCTTCTGAAGTCTGGCCTTTGCACTTCTTTTGTGATCTGTTCATCGAAACACAATTACTTAACCAGGAAACACCAATGACACTAAAGGGGAAGATGTGGCGTCATGACCAGAGGTGTTGACTTTTGAATTAAGGAACCAGGTTTGAGTCCTGGCAGCTGCTCAACATTCTGGCCAAATCACTTAATCTCCCTGTGCATAGAAAAAGAAGCATTGGCAAAGTCAGCAGATCTCGCCCACGGGAGCTCTTCGCTTTGCCAATGTCTTTTAGACATGTTGTACAGCAGCGCTGCTGCTATGCAGCATTGCTGAAAATTAAAAAAAGGGGTTATGGCACAGACAGAGCTGGCCGCCTCATAGTGCTTTTTATTGCTGGTGGAACAGGAGGGACTTTAGGTGGGAGGAACCAACAACACAGGAGTGGGAGGGGCAAGCAATAAACAATGCGGAACAGGGGCAAGCAGCAAACAATGCAGGATGGGTGCAAGCAAAAAACAACACAGGATGAAAGCAAGCAACAACGCAGTACGAGAGGGCACACAACAACATAAAGCTCAACAGAAGGTGGGTGGGGGCAAGCAACAGCAAACAGCACAGCGGAGGGTGGGGCAAGCAACAGTCAACAAGGGACAGGGGAAAGCAACAACACAGGATGGGAGGGTAAACAACAACACAGAGCAGAACAGACGGTGGATGGTTGTTCAGGCAACAACACGAAGCAGGATGGAAGGGTGGGTGTATGGATGTAAGCAACAAGATGGAGCGGGATGGGATGGTGGGTTGGGGCAAGCAACAACACAGAGCAAAAGGGGGCAAGCAACATGAAGGACACTGGAGGGTGGGTGAGTAAGTGGGGAGGCAAGCAGCAACATAGAGTGGAACAAAATCATACAGGAAAAATTGAAATAAGAGGAGATGAAGCACATGAGGGAGCTGGCCTTCAAAAATATGCACTCCTATAAAATGCTTCAATTAAAAGAAAGAAGAAGCTCTTAAAGCGCAAGCAGTGGAGGGACAAAATTACTTAGGCCATGCTACTTGAGAGGGACAAGTTCATGAAGAGGTAGTGAAGCCAGCATGCACTGACAAGAGAGAAGAAAGGGCACGAAAGTAACGATGAAGCCAACCAGTGGTAAGCAATGGGGGCTCTAAGCCCACTGTAAGCTAAAAAGAATCTCACAAGCAACAGTGCATGTGTTGTCTCAGGTGAGGCCTCAAAAGGTGAATCTGATCTTGTGTAATCTGGAGCTCACTAAAGTGCTCCAATGCACTTGGGCCAAGTTTGCGCTAAATAGAACTGAAAAAAAATAGAAATAACAGGACCAAGCCCTAATTATACAGAGATGTGATAACGTTTGTGGTTCTTTGCTTTTTAAAAAAAATATTTTAATTTCAGTTCATTTTATAAAAACACCTTAATGATAGCCTTAAAATAATATGGGATCTAAGAGATTGGATGAATAGAAAAGTAGCAAGTCTTGAGCTGTGATGCACAAGAAGATTCTGGAATACTTAAGACTTTCATTAGTCTCTTGAGGAAGCCATGCTATTGTAACAGATTTTGTTTGCTGTATGATGTGTAGTTGAATAACTAACAATGGCCGGTCACATTTTATTTCTGCTATGAAAATTTAGAAATGAGATCAAAAAAGCAGAAGACCCGCTGATAGGTTTCACTATTTTATTTTGTTCCCTCAAATTTATATTTTTTCTCCGGCATCAGTTTCACTTTTTTCATTAACTAGCTCATTTTTGTAATCAAGTCCTAATGGATCCGCTTTTTGTTAAGTTATTTAGTTACATCACACGACAAAGAAAGTATTCAAAGGTGCACAATCTTTATGATATTTTTAAAAACTGTTTCCGTAAACATTGTTATATTTCCGAATGAATCAAGAAATAACTGCGAAATATGCAAGCAAATTATTTTTGTACGGTTTATGCCAATACTTTTGGGCAGTGTTTAATTTGAGCCGGTGCTCCGCACTAGCATTTAATTGTCAACACTGGCACATATGACAGTTTTCCATATGGTGGTGCTGTCTGTTTAATTCAGAGATAAGCACAACAACAAATGTTTATTAATAATTATACACTAAAGATGACTAATACCTGCCGCCCAAGCCATTCTTACAGCTGTGGGGGCCTGGTATAGTCTGACTTACCACTCTTTTAGGAATATGATGGTTTATAGTTTTGTTTTGGCAGCGCTTGCAGGGGCAATTAGTGGTGCAAATTGTAGTGGCCTGCTGACCAGGGCCTTGGCAATTATTTTGTTTACAAATTAAGCACTTCTTTTGGGAAGGTCTATCTAAGCATTGCGCTATACACAAGTCCTAGTGTAAATTTTACCATGTGTTCCGATTACGGTTCACTTTACCTTTGGTGACAGATATCAACTCATGAACTGTAGGAAAGCACGGAAAATCACCAGTCTTCTTATTTGTTGCACAAAAGATTATGAAAAAAACATTAATTTAACCTTTTTTTATCTTTGTGGTTATGGTACAGTTCTAAAAATGTGATAATTATATATTGTGCTGCAATATTACATATTGCAGCACACATGCAAAGTGGGAAAAATGAGAAGAAATTAAAACATTTCTCCTCATTGTGCATGCTTCAAGGAGGCGTAGGATTTTGGAGCAATTCTTTGCAGATAGGGATTTGCATAAAATTCCATGGGTGGTTGCATGGGAACACCCTTACACCACTCATGTAATGCCCCAGTGGTGTAAAGTAATGCAAGGCAGCACATCTACTGCAAAATCCTGAATTGCATTGGATAGTAAATCCTACCTGAGCACTTTGCATCAGTTTGTGGTAGAAATGTATCGCAAACCCGATGCAAAGCATTTGTAAATCTGGGTCATAGTGCTCACTATGGGACAAGTGTCGAACTTGTACTGCCATCAAATGATAGGGTACAGGATGTCATATCTGCTATTTGGTGGGATACCAGGGTTGTGTAGTTACTACTAATCCAACACAGCCCTTGAACACAGCCGCAAGGAACTCGAGGAGATAGCCAAACTAGAGAAACTCATTCTGGAAGATAGTACCTTAGTGGATGCCAAAAGTCTTCTAGAGAAAATAAACACAACTATCTCCAATTTTGACACATTTGAACAAAATAAGAAAATTAACAAAATCCAGAAGGACATTCAAAACTACAATAACGAACAAACATACCCCTTATCTCAGGGACGAATTTTACGATACACCATATCAACCACCCAGACAGCAAAGGAATTGGGGAAGATTCCGCAACAACCAACAAGTATCCTTTTCGGACTCTTCGAACACCTCTGCCGAAGACTCAAGCCCTGGTGAAGGTCCAAGTACCTCTAGACCACAGAGACCTCAACCACAAAGACCACAACCACTACTCCCAGCTGGTTTTTTAGACACAAACTGAGGCCGCTGCAGGGGGCGCATGAGGGGCAACTACCAGTACCAATACTCAGGAGAGTGTCAGACCCGCCACAAATTTTACTAATGGGGTCCGAACTAACGAACGGAACCACCATCAACTACGCCAACACCCCCAATTCCCTCCCTATCTTCAATCTATTTCAACATGACCTTTCACCTCAAGAGACCAGCTTCTTGAACAAAGGACTCTCCTTTGTCCCCACCGACAAAAGTAATTTTTTCGAATTACAAGAAAATCTTTAGCAATTTTTTAGAGGAATTAGACTCAAACAAATCTTCGCGGAGAGACCACCATGTGAGCAATCTAGTCGTTCACCTTTCCAACCAGCATCCACATTCCATCCATCCTCGGCCCTAATGCCCCCTGAAATCCTCACTTTTGAGAGACGAGTCCTACACGAGATGAAAACCGTTCAATCTGAACATGAATTCATGCACTACAACCTCACTCTGAACGAAAAGCAAGCTCTCAACAGCTTCACATCCCACAAGGGTATAATCATAAAACCAGCTGACAAGGGCGGAGGCATATTCATCATGGCTCAAGCAAAATACAATGCAGAAATTCTAAGACAATTGGCCAACACCGATCAGTATTGCGCACTGCCATGCGACCCCCTATCAGAAATAAGAACAGAGATCCAAAGAGTGACGGAACTGGTTAAATCTCAAGACATTATCACAGACAAAGAAGCCACTTTCCTTAAGAACAGCCATCCACGCACGCCCGTAATTTATGTCTTGCCGAAGATTCACAAAGATGTACAAAACCCTCCAGGCAGACCTATAGTGTCCGGTTGTGGCTCCATCCTTGAGCCTATTGGCAAATACATAGACAGTATAATTAAGGAATTTGTCCTGCTTACCGACACTTACATCCGTGACAGCATGGACCTTATCAACCTCATTGAGGACACCCCATTCACCATACTTACCGATTTGATGGTTGGCATGGATATTGAGTCACTTTATACTAATATTCCCCATGAGGAGGGACTCCTGGTCATAAGGGAACTACTTGACTCAAGACCATATCTCTTACGCATTCCCACTGATTTTGTCATGTGCATTCCTTGAGATTGCACTAGGAAACAACTACTTCTTATACAAAGATACCTACTACCTACAGATCAAAGGAGTCTCAATGGGGGCATGCTTTGCCCCTAATTTTGCAATACTTTATGTACACAACCTGGAAAAAACCAAGGTCTTGACCTCCCTCAACCCCTTCAGGACCAATATTTCTTTTTGGCATCACTACATAGACGATATTCTGTTAATTTGGACAGGGAACAATGAAACCCTACTACAGTTTGTGGAATGGCTCCATAATTGTCAACCTCATTTAAAATTTACCATCGACCCAAAAGAGAACCATCTCTCTTTTCTAGACCTTTCGCTACAGGTGGAAGAAAATAAAATAGGCACATCCTTATTCAGGAAACCTACGGAGCGCAATACTCTGCTGTTATATTCCAGCTTCCACCCACGGGGACTACGCGATGGCCTGCCCTTCGGCCAATTCCTCCGGATCCGCCGAAATTGTAAGTGGAGGAAGGACTTCTTCTGCAAAGCGGCAATACTCACCGAAAAACTCATCGCTCGTGGGTACCCCAAGAAACTGGTCACCAGAGCCTGCAGACGAGCATGGTATAACCAACGGGACACTCTACTCACACCAAAAGAAAAAAGGAAAAACACCTGCATTCCCTTCGTCTCTACCTTCTCCCCCACCAGCAACAAGATATCTAAAATCATCAAGAGAAATTGGAACACTCTTACCCCTCTAAAGATCTTTCAGGAACCCCCCCCCCTGTTCTCCTACCGCAGGGGAAGGAATCTCGCAGACCACCTGCTACATGCCATAACATGGCCCGAAGGAGAAACCAGAGAGGAAACAATCACAAGTGCCTGGGGCCTACCACCCACAGTAGGCCACTATAAATGCCAGCGATGTGTAGCGTGTTCCACATCACTCAACACCACACAATTTCAATTCTACGAGCATAGTTACCCACTGAAAACATTCACGAACTGCAGAACCAACAACGTTATATATGCTATACGTTGCCTTTGCGACCTCTTCTACATAGGACACACGACCCAAATGATTAAGGACCGGATCATTCAGCATCGAAGCCGCACAAGATGCGGCATACTCAACGCACCATTAGTCCTTCACTTTCAAGAACAAGGTCACAAGGAGACTGTCAGTCAGAAATCATTATTTCGGTAAGATACCATAAAAGATACAACAATCAGAACGGACATCATATTTTACGATTTGAAACAACATACAAATAAACATTAAAAAAGATGCAATTATGAAAAATTACAAAAATTGACAAGACAACAACAGCATACACAGAATACCTAAACAACAATTAGCGTGAAATTCATGGCTCTTGGTGCTGCAGACAAGCCAGAGGATTCAATACGAAGTAACTGGGACCCATAAAGTGCAAATGCGCTCGTAAAATTTGTACAGTGGTCATATCCTGAGTTAAAATTCCAAAGCATGAAGTAAACAAATTCATAATATTACCTAAAAAGCTGCAATGTTTACACGAGATCAAGAATACAAGATCAAAATTTGTCGGTGTTAAGAGATAAAACATGTATTTACATCTAAAAAGACTAGCCATTGTGGCATTTAGTCTTAAAAGAGCGAGTCGTCACATCAATGGCTCTTAGGGATAGGTAAGGATATTAACAGTGATCTCCTTCTGATCGCCCAGAAGTGGCCCAGAAATTTCGCAATTGCACAAACAAATAAGGGTCTTGCAACTGATTTCAATATGCGCAAGGCCACTCTGTGATCTCGGGTCCCAAATTGTCTACAAACTGGAACTAACCACTTGCCCCTGGGTTGCGCATAGACTGTGCACACAAAAAGAACATGACCTATCGATTCATTTTGGAAGGGACAGCAAGGGCAGCCCTTGGGCTGGGTTTTATTAATCTGCCAAGAGTTTGTGAAAGCATTGATTGGCAAACTACCATGCCTGAATTGGATATAGAGCTTCCTGTCGGCTGGCACCTTAATGATATTCAAATAACTTTCAAGGGAGCGGCAGGTTTTCAGATCTCTAAATTCTTCTGTTAGTCTGCCCTGGCTGCTTTTGCTCTGTGCTGTCTGTTCAACCCATGCCCAATATAATGATTTGATGTGGCCTCTGTTGATGGTTGGTGGGCAGCCAATACTATGTCCCGGCAGACCAATGCTGTCCAAGAGTCTTTTAACGTGTTTGATCCAGCCAATTTTTTTCGTGGTGTCCTGGCCGCTAACCTCATTAAAAGCTGCGGCATAAGGTGCCAGTTCGGGAGTGGTAACCATTCTCTGCCAAAATAGCAGGGGGCGAATCTTCGCTATGTCGCTAATGGGTTTGATGCCCAGATCAAGCTTTAATGGGCAGAGAGGGGTACTTTGCGGGAGAGATACCAAATTTCTAAGAAACTTGTTTTCCATTGCTGAGAGGTCGCTTGCACTTACCATGCCCCACAGCTCAGCCCCATATAGGGCACTACCCACGGCCTTGCAGCTATATAATTTCAATGCGGGTGCTATTGGCTTAGTATAGGAAAGGCAATGCTCCTTCCTCAGAGCCCCGGTTACCTGGGAAAATTTGAGGAAGGCCTTATTAAGATTGGATTTCCAGGCCATACCCTCCGATAGTTTAATTCCCAGGCAATCGAAGGAGCTCACTCTCTCAAGAGGAGCATTGTCCAAAAACAGGTCTCCTTTAAAGGTCTTATGGGGGTTCAGCAGCATTAACTTAGTTTTGGAGGTGTTAATTTCCAAGCCCCTCCCATCACAAAAGATCTTAAATTGGTTCAGTAATTTTTGTAGACCCATGGGAGTTTTTGAAACAAGAAGAGTATCATCTGCAAATAATAGGGTGGCTATTTTTTGGTTTGCTAGCGAGGGGGCATCTGCTGAGATAGCAGATAGAAGCTCAGCCACTTGATTAATGTAGAGTGAAAAGAGGGTTGGGGCCAGGACACAACCCTGTCGAACCCCCCGCTATATTTTAATGGGATCGGTGACATGTCCCTGCCCACCCCATCTCACCCTGGCGAAGTTCTCTTCATGTAGGCTGATGATAAGTGCCAGAATTCCCGGGGGCATGCCCATGCCCTTAAGCACCCAACATAGTTTTTCCCTAGGGACATGATCGAATGCAGATTTTAAGTCAATAGAGGCTATATATAGGCTCCCCTTCCCCAGCAGAACCAGCTTCCAATACAGCATGAAAAGGCGAAAAACTTGATCGATTGTGCCAGTCTTCCGTCGGAATCCTGCTTGGAGCGGAGACAGGATGTGATTCTCATCCATCCACTCCTGGATCTTGGTTAGGAGTGAACGGCAGAAGACCTTTTGGGCAAAATCGATCAAGCTGCTTGGCAGGTAGTTTGAGGGGTTGGCCCTGTCACCCTTCTTCAAAATGGGAATCACTTCGGCCCCTTTCCAGGATTCTGGAATTGTCCCTCCCCCAGCGATGTCATTGGAGAGTGCCAATAGGTAAGATGCCCAATTCTCCCTATCTGAGCAGAAATGGTCTCCTGGGATGCCGTCCGGCTCCGTGGCTTTAGCAGGTATGATTGCCTCCAGGGAGGCCAAGATTTCCTTTCTAGTAAACGCGAGGCCATATATTAATTGGCATTGGTCAGGCGAAGTCAGTACCCTATCTTCAGTGCAAGTAATGGAGTAGAGTGCACCAAAATGGTCTTGCCACATATTTGCTGGGATGTTAATAGCCAGAGGGGGTGACCTTTCGAATTTTCCCTTTGACGAGAGCGACCAAAACAGCCTGGTGTCTGGATGTAGAATGGACTCCCCAAGTTCTTCCCATCTCCTTTCGTCACATTCTCTCTTTGCCTTTGTTTGTGCCAATTTATAAAGCCTCCTTAGTTCACGTGTCAAGGCGATGTCCCTATTTCTTATAGCTATGGACAATCACCTTCTTAGCACTCTGCACTCCCTTGTGAACCACAAATTTGTTTTCGGTGTTCTTTCCTGGGTTAGCCTACCCCCGCGTGAATGGACAATAAAGTTTCTGGCCAGATGTTCAAAGAACTTTGAGTGTAGAGCGCTACAGTTTACTACTGTGCTCGATTCGTCAGGTGCAGATGACAATACCCCTAGGTGTGTTTCTAAATCGCTTTTTAGCATTTTAAGCTGAAGATCGTCTGCCATACTCACGGGCCATTTGAGTCTACGCTTATCGTTTGATGGAGTCACCTCCTTGGTGATAAGTGTGACAGGATCTACCCCTTCCTTTTCTCCCCATTGGTGTTCAATAATCAGACTGAGAAGGTTGTGATCACTTTCACAGGTCGGGATAATGGACATATCTTGTCCTAGTGGCCATAGTGTGAGGTCCACAAGTATGTAATCTATCTGGCTAGACCTGTTGGGCCCAGTGAAGGTCATCCCCCCTCCTTTGTCAGAACAGGTTCTCCCATTAGCCGCCCGTACCCTATATTCCAGGGTTATGGCATTCAACTGCAGGGCCGCGTGCGACCACTTTTTTATTGGGGGAAGCTCCAATGGTGGTACCAGCAACCTTTTATCCTCCTCGCTGACCTCGTGTATATCATCCCAATCGAGTGGTTCAAAAGTGACATTAAAGTCGCCACCCATAATTATAGGGTGACTGGCTTGCTTGGCGCCCAATATCTCATCCAGGGCCTGGAGAGTAAGTGATCTACCTCCTCTAGAGCTCCTGGCGTAGACATTAGAGATGTCAATGTTTTTACCTCTGCCACTCTTTAGCCTGATCCCAAGGATGTCTGGGTGATTAATGGGCAGCTCCTCGACGTCGCAATTTAATGAAATATTAATCAAAATGAGCAGCCCACCTGATGGCCGGCGTGTTTTGAGGAGATGGCCGGTTTACAGAATGTCATAAACCCCGGAATAAATATAGAAGTTAAGCTCCAAGTTTCTTGCAAAATGCATATCTCATGTCTGCTAATGAGCTAAAGCCAATGGGGGAGGTCGAGCTTTCCCCTTATGCCCGCCACATTCCATGACGCTATTTTCAACTTCCTTATATCTGTAATCTGCGAAAGGGTCTGGGGGGGTGACGAATCGGCAGTTTCAGCCGAATGAACAGTTCAATGAGTACGTATGGTAATATCTCGGACCTGTGTATCGTCTCCCGTTTGCAGAACAATGTCTACGTCTAGGGCAAGCTGGGTATTGGAAGCCGTTGGCTCATTTCCTGGGGAAGGATCCTCCTGTCCTGTATACATCGTAGGAATGATGGAATCAGAACCGATGTTGGAAAAGTACGCAGGTTCCTGTAGAAGCTCGTGGGGTAGTCAGTCGTTCTGGGCTAGGGACGAAAGAGGAAAATCCCCTAGAGGCAACATAGTGGTCTTCGCTGAACTCACCAGGCTAGGGATGTTCAGCTTCAGTTGGATGTTTGTAGTGGGTGGAGGGCAGGTTCTAGCTTCAAGGGCAACTAAATTCTGCACTTGGGGGCCGATTCCGATCTCGGTCGGAGGCGCACCCAATACCATTCGGTCGGGAAAAAAGCCATGCGAAAGCCTGTTTCCCGACCGATCCGTACAGCACACCGAACGAGTAAGTACGATGCGCACAACAGCACAGAATCCGGCCGAGCCGTACTTACCCAAACCAGGTCCTGTTCCCCGACCGAGGCGAATCCGGAAACGCCGAATCGAGTCGCACGGAAGGAAAAATGCAGCTCCGTCCGGCCGAACGAGTACGATGCGCTTTCCGTACGCGCCGAACCCGTCGCTACGCACGGCACGTCAAAGCATCCGGGAGAGGTGCACATAAGCTCCGATTCACGCCACAACACGATCCACGGCTACGAGACGAACACGCCAGCGACGAGGACGAGGCGAAGCGACGAGGGCGACGCGAAGCGACGAGGACGACGCGAAGCAACGAGAAGGACGAACGACACGAACCAACCATGAATCCCTTCGTCCCGATCATACCAATATTCTACATTTACTACCGGAACAGGCACGGACGCGTACGGCGCAGAAGGTAAGTCAGACACCAACCACAAAACACATACAACACGTACACGACACATCACACACACACAGAGGGATGCAGAATACTTACACCAGCAACAGCAGCACCATAGGGGCGGGATGCCCATCACCAATGCCACATATGCACACAGGGGCCTGAATGCGCGCACCACCACCCCTACCCAGGGGGCAGGATGCCTACCACCACCCTGAGCCAGGGGGGCTGGATGCCCACCACTACTACCACCCTCACCCAGGGGGGCTGGATGCCTACCACTACTACCACCCTCACCCAGGGGGGCTGGATGCCTCACCACCACCCTTAGCCAGGGGGCTGGATGCCTAACACTACTACCACCCTCACCCAGGGGGCTGGATGCCTACCACTACTACCACCCTCAGCCAGGGGGCTGGATGCCTACCACTACTACCACCCTCAGCCAGGGGGGCTGGATGCCTACCACCACCCTTAGCCAGGGGGCTGGATGCCTACCACTACTACCACCCTCACCCAGGGGGCTGGATGCCTACCACTACTACCACCCTCAGCCAGGGGGCTGGATGCCTACCACCACCCTTAGCCAGGGGGGCTGGATGCCTACCACTACTACCACCCTCAGCCAGGGGGCTGGATGCCTACCACTACTACCACCCACACCCAGGGGGCTGGATGCCTACCACCACCCTTAGCCAGGGGGCTGGATGCCTACCACTACTACCACCCTCACCCAGGGGGCTGGATGCCTACCACTACTACCACCCTCAGCCAGGGGGCTGGATGCCTACCACTACTACCACCCTCAGCCAGGGGGGCTGGATGCCTACCACCACCCTTAGCCAGGGGGCTGGATGCCTACCACTACTACCACCCTCACCCAGGGGGCTGGATGCCTACCACTACTACCACCCTCAGCCAGGGGGCTGGATGCCTACCACCACCCTTAGCCAGGGGGCTGGATGCCTACCACTACTACCACCCTCAGCCAGGGGGCTGGATGCCTACCACCACCCTTAGCCAGGGGGGCTGGATACCTACCACTACTACCACCCTCACCCAGGGGTGCTGGATGCCTACCACTACTACCACCCTCACCCAGGGGGGCTGGATGCCTACCACTACAACCACCCTCACCCAGGGGGCTGGATGCCTACCACCACTACCACCCTCACCCAGGGGGGCTGGATGCCAACCACCACCCTTAGCCAGGGGGCTGGATGCCTACCACCACCCTTAGCCAGGGGGCTGGATGCCTACCACTACTACCACCCTCAGCCAGGGGGCTGGATGCCTACCACTACTACCACCCACACCCAGGGGGCTGGATGCCTACCACTACTACCACCCTCAGCCAGGGGGCTGGATGCCAACCACTACTACCACCCCCACTCATAGGATGGACAATGCATGACACAACCAGCACACCACAACCTAGGGAATGCAAGAAGAAGACATCCCCCCAACACCATGACAAGCGTGTGTAGACTGTGTCAAATGCCTACAACACCGAACATGACTTTGAACATACAATGTGACCCCTAGCACATGTGCCACACATATATGTGTGTGGCACCCACAATGCAAGCAGGCCATGACCATTGTGGCAATGGGGTCCAAACCCCCATCATCACAGTGACCAAAATGTAAGTGTGGGGTCCATAGCTGAAGCACATTTTGAACATTGTGGCAATGGGGTCTAAACCCCCATCACCACAGTGACCAAAAGGTAAGTGTGGGGTCCATAGCTGAAGCACATTTTGAACATTGTGGCAATGGGATCCAAACCCCCATCATCACAGTGACCAAAATGTAAGTGTGGGTCCATAGCTGAAGCACATTTTGAACATTGTGGCAATGGGGTCCAAACCCCATCATCACAGTGACCACAATGTAAGTGTGGGGTCCATAGCTGAAGCACATTTTGAACATTGTGGCAATGGGGTCTAAACCCCCATCACCACAGTGACCAAAAGGTAAGTGTGGGGTCCATAGCTGAAGCACATTTTGAACATTGTGGCAATGGGGTCCAAACCCCCATCATCACAGTGACCAAAATGTAAGTGTGGGGTCCATAGCTGAAGCACATTTTGAACATTGTGGCAATGGGGTCTAAACGCCCCATCACCACAGTGACCAAAAGGTAAGTGTGGGGTCCATAGCTGAAGCACATTTTGAACATTGTGGCAATGGGGTCCAAACCCCCATCATCACAGTGACCAAAATGTAAGTGTGGGGTCCATAGCTGAAGCACATTTTGAACATTGTGGCAATGGGGTCTAAACCCCAGCACCACAGTGACCAAAAGGTAAGTGTTGACAAAGAAAGAGGTGCAACTGCCAAACTGCATGGATGATTCCTGGTCACAGAACAACAAACACATCAGTGGCAAAGTAGTGTATGTGTCCCATTGCAACATAAATTGGGGGAGCCAAATACTGCAGTGCAAATAAGACATACCTTTGGCCATGTGCAGACAAACAACACCCATGGGGGCTGACACCGTCAACAATCATCAATGACACAATGACAGAAGTGACCATCAGAATGCAGACCCACATATTTGCACCAATGGGCACACAAATGCAGATACCCTGTGGAGACTGCAGATGTGAGGTGAACAGATACCATACCATGGCAGCAATGGGACACACAAACCATGATCATTGTGCTGACCGATGACCTAGGAGTCCCAGGGACAGCAGGGGAAACCCACCAAACTACATACAGCCAATGGCACACCCAAGATATGCCAATGCAGTGGTGCAGATGCACAAACACAAACAGGCAGACCCACACTGCACATCATACACAACAGGTGAGGGGGGTGCCAGTGTCCCCAGGCAACCACACAACACATGAGGAGACCTGAATACCAATCATACAGATGTGCATACAGTGCCACACAAAGGTAACTCATGGATCCAAATCCCCTATGTGGGCAAGCAGGCATTGTCAGATGAGAGGGAGCACAAATCACACATGTCACACAGGCACGTAGGGACAGCAACTGACACAGCAAGACACAGACACACCACAGCACCACCCCCAGGGCCCCCACAATGTGGTGACCCTGGGCTGCATTACAATCCCACTGTGATGACAAAGCTAAATGTGGTTCACACTGTGAACCACAGTCATGTGTCCTGAGCAACTAACTACCATCACACCTACACAAGCACAAATCAAACAGCATGGCCAGTAAGCCAAGGCCAACATGGAGGCAGGGGCCTAGCCGGGCAACAACTCTCATCTGCACACACTCAACACCACACCCCTCGACCTCCAACAATGTGCAGCAGTGAAGTACACATGCACTGGTGACATTGCACATGCACCCATGACTATTCCAGGGTGGTGGGTGGGAACCAAGGTGCAGAAACACATCACACATGGCCACTCAACAAGACTCCTGAATGTCTGACACACTGCACACTACGCTGTACATGGACATGACGGCAATACCACACCAACCAATGGGATCCCATCCACAGTCACACACCAATGAAGAAGCCAAGGTCACCCACAAAGAACACACATAGACAACAACCAACATTGCAGCCCGGACCCTGAGGAGTGCCAGCAGTCACACACACAACGTGTCACAATCACTGAAAGATAACACAAACTGGAAATCACATGACAGGGGCAAACAACAAGTGCCAAGGGGAAACCTGACTGTGACCCATCTGCGTCTGCACACAAACTCAGCCCTGACAGCAAACACACCTATGGGTGACACCCTGATGACCAGTAATGTGCCATGCACCCACATCACAGAGAACCCAGGGAGAAGACTTTGGGGGAACATAGGTCAACTCAGCTAGCATCACAAACAGGTACAACACTAGGGATCACAGCATGCACAGCTAAACGGAAGTGAACACACAGACATGCACATACAACACACACCTTGGGCGCAGGCAATGTCACAGGAGTACACACTGCCATGAGGGGACTCCACTCCTGTGTGAGGAAAGCTGTGCCATATGTTGCCTCAGTAGGGCCCCATCATGTCAGCTGAGCACTTGGTCACACAATCAACAATTAGCACCAAATGAGGGCTCCCGTAACATCAGCCTGGTCATGGAAGTGCCAACGGAATCATCAGCACAGATCCAACACACTTGTATAGCAATGTTGCACTGACAACACAGATGAGTCCTTCCCCATTGATGCCCAAACCTGCATGTCCACTGGAGATGGCCACACGGTCAGGGAAGTAGACGAATTGAACAATGGCAGGCACAACAGATGTGCAGGGGTGGAAGCCACAGATGTGAAATAGGCAATCTAAGTAGGAAATCCCATTGCCAAATACTGAACACATGACACCCTCAGATGCTGCTATGGATGACATGGATACACCACAGGATAGGACACATTCCCCTGGACCACATGGGTTCCTGCACAGTAACACTTCATTATCATGAGACCAAATATCACCATCACTGCAGCAAGGGCATGGTTAGCATCATCAACATCATGTACATCAGAAGCAAAAGCACTAGAGAACAGAAAGTTGCTTTATTCAGCATATGTGGCATTAAAAGTAGAAGTCCGGTAGAAAATAAACAAAGGCCAATGGCCAGTCCATCAACAAAGTCACAAGTGGGTGACAGTGGCAGATGCCACCCTACACATGCCTGCACAAAACCAGGGACAATCCACTAGGAGGGGCAACCGGGGGTAGGCCAGGCACCGCAGGGACAGGATCAGGGCTCACCAGGAGGAAGCAGGGAAGGGGTGGTGGGTGCTGGAGAACCACTGACAACTGCAGTGGAGGTGTCTGACATGGTGTGTGCCGGCACAACTGGGGGCATGACTCAGATGTTGTGGGTGCCGGCACGACTGCAGTGGACCCTGCAGATGGAGTGGACAGGTCCGCCACTGCAGTGCCCAAGTCAGACAGGGTGGTAGTGGACTCCACTGCAGTGCCTACCACCAGGGGAGGAGAATGGGGAACAGGCAAGGTGGGCTGGACAGAGGGGGAGGACACCCTCACCACATCAGTGGCACAGACAAGCGCAGCGGGGGGTGTGGTGCCGGGAGAGCAAGTGGCAGGGGAAGAAGGCCGGATCCTCTTGGGGATGGTATATCTGTGGGTGGGGGAACCTGGGGCAGGGTGTGGTGGGGGCACCTGTGGAGTGGGGGCCTGAGGGATGGAGGAAGGAGACCTGGTGCTTGAGCTGCAGGGCGGCGGCGGGGTCTTGCTCTTACCACTCCGGGGGACTTGCGGGTGGGGGCCTCAGTCTGTCTGCGCCTGGGGGAGGGTGTCCGGGGGCGAGGGGCACTCTGCTCCGTGTGGGGGACTTCCTCTTCCCCCTGGATGCTGGAGCAGCTGGATCGGAGGGGAAGAGGCCGAGGTCACTGAGGAAGAGGCGCTGGGTCTTTGGGGTTGCAGGTGAGGCAAGGGAGGGTGTTTTGGAGGGAGAGGCAACTGAGGACTGCGCAGTGCCCGTGGATGCGTGTGTGTGTACCAGGGCCCCATCCCCTGTGAGTCTGGTTTCAGTCCCCTGACTGTGCGTGCGTGTGCGGTTTGTTTGTGGCGTGTGTGTCTGTGTGCTGGACGTGTGTGTGCTGGTGTGTGCCTGTGCCGGTGTGTGTGTGCTTGGGACGGGTAAGGTGCTGGGGAGTGTGGATGGAGCAGAGGCAGGAGGGGTGAGGGACTGTCTGAGGAGGGACACTGCTGCCGTCAGGGAGGAGTCCATGGACCTATTGCCCTCTGTAGGTCAGACATGCCCGATGAGATGCCCTCCATGAACGACACCAGCTGAGTCAACAGAGCGGTGTGCGCATGGAGGACACTCAGCATGGCTGTCTGCCCTACATGGAGCTGGCGAAGGAGGCACACAGACTCCTCACTCAGGGCAGCAGGGGACACAGGGGCAGGGGGTGCGGTGCCTGGCCCAAAGGAGACACGCTCCCGAACATGGGAGCCTCCACGGACCTGGGGAATGGGAGCCGATGGGAGGGCGGTGGTGGTGCTGGTGGTGGCGGGGACAGCAACACTAGCTGGGGTGTGGTGGCTGCTGACACCCGCCTCCATAAGGGAGTCATCCTCCGAGTTGCTCTGGTCCTCAGCTGAGGTGGATGGTGCTGAGGACTCCTCGGTGTGGCTCCCTCGCCCTCCGTGCCACTGGGTCCCTCCGACCACTCCTCGGCTGCTGACCCAGTCTGGCTCTCTGGCTCCTCCTGGTCCGTGGAGCTGTCCCCTTCCGTGGCCGTGGATGTATCTGCAAACAATGGGGAAACAGACAGACATCAGTCACCTGCACCAAACGCACACACCACTGTGAGCACAGCACATTACAGAGCAAGCCCTGGCATCATTAGTTGTACATTGCTAAAAGTGCCCTAACTGAACAGGAGAAGCCAATTGTCAGTCTGATGCCAAGCATGGCACTCACATCCCACATGGCCTTGCACCCATCTGTCTGGTGTCTGTTGGATTGCAACACCCCAGTGTGGACACATGCACCAAGTACACAGTAGTTGGACAGTGCAGAGGACACGGTGTGGCATGTGGACATGCACACATCACAGCTCTTGCCACTGAGTCAGTACAGGTTTCCGGATGAAAGGGATGCCCAGAGTCAAATAGGAAATGCATGTGATGCATACCAGCGACAGACACCATGATGCACCCATGTCCTGATAGCCATCGCCACAATGGTGTGCATGTAGCACATGTCACTCCCCTGCATGACCACCAATAAGTAGACACATGCCATGGCAGAGGCATGACTGCTAAGTCATACATCACTGTCTCAGTGATGTATGACTTGGCAGCCAGACAACAACACTATGCACTGTGTCACAATAGTAGGTCATGGGGAATGCAAGTCCTGGAGCTGCACAAGTGCACATGTACATCCCCCACACAACACATCATCTTAACCCTCATCTGTCCAGGTCATACCTATTGGACATATGGGAGACCTGTGACACTACCCTCTGAACCTGAGCCCCTCACAATCTGCTGTGAATGGGGAACAGCTGCCTGAACTTCACATTCGCATACCCCAGTCTGCACGGGCAGCTGATCAAACACCTATGTGACACACAAGTATCGTCTCCTATGGTCACATCTCCAGGGGCATGCTGAGCCCCTACCAAGAAACACCCCAGCAGTCCTGGCAACTAATCCACAGCACACTGACACAGAGGCAGACACCTGAGGGGTCAAATCACTGCGCACAATGTGTCAGCTGATACACGGGAGTGGGAGTACAGAGTGCATTGCATGGCCTGGAGTAGGCATGACTGTCCTGCTCCACATGAATGAGGGATGAGCCCTGGACAGTGGATAGCTGGCTATGTATGTGTGACACACGTAATCTGCACACTCCTGGGGCCCAAACATTGTTCCCACCCGCTGCATGGGCGTGTGCCACATACCCCAGGCACATGTGGTGGCTCAGCACAGCAAGTGGACCGCATATCAAAGCAACACGCAGATTACATGTCCGAACACAGGCGTAGTGTGAACAATGGACCCACCCATGATGCCCACAACAGAGTTAGGGAAACAGATGCTGTCCCCCACCTTTAGTGAAGCAAACTGCAAGGACACAGTCCCAAGTGACACAATTCCCTGAATGTAAGGGCCACACCTGGGTATCAGATGAGCAGTGGGCAGTGCACAATAGAGGGACATGGCTCCTGGACAACATGACTGCTGCACTGTGGCAGTTGAACCAGGCCAGAGGAGGGCACACAGCATGTAATACAGAGTTCACAGTGCAGTCTTTGACTCACCCCCTCCTTGCTGCTGTCTGGCCTTCAGCTGCCCATCCAGGTCTGGAAACACCACCGCCAGGATCTGGAGCATGTGGGGGTCAGGGTCCGTGTTCCGCCCCTCCTGCGAGGAGGCGACAGCTTCAGCTGGACCCGTGCAATCCTCCGGGTCCAGCCCCGAAGGTCCTGCCACCTCTTCTGGCAGTTGCGGATCCGGCGCTTGTAGACCCTCACGGACCGGACAGCCCGGACGATGTCCTTCCAGATCTCCTGCTTCCGATGGGCATTAACCTGTCAGGATGACAAAGTGAAAAGGCCATTACTACACATGCAACATATCCGTGCATGACACAGTTGTATATACATGTCTCAATCACAGGGGCACATGATGTACACAGGCAGTGCAAAGCTGCCCATGGACAGTTTGCCAGACGTCACTACATGGTATCATTGCATGGGAAGTAAAACCTTGTTCAAATGCACTGTCACTGCACCATACCTGTCCAGTGCATGTCACTACACACTATGGGGGTGACAACTACTCAGTGAGCCTGCTAGCCAGTGGCGTGCAGACTTTCAGCCTTGCTAGTCAGACAATATGCACATTCAGAAAGGCAGTGCACAGAACACTCACCTGCTCCCCTGGTGTCCCATACAGCTTGCTGTACTGTGGAAGTAGGGCTGTCCAGCAGGGCCTGGTTCTCCTCAAGGCTGAAGGCTGGGGCTCTCTCCACAGTACGTGCCATTGCAGGGTCCAGAGGGGCAGAGACAGCAGCAGTGCAGTGGCAGATGTCGTCCTGGAGCATGTAGTGCAGGCAAGTGAGCTCTCAGGGGAACAGCCAGCAATATATATGTGCTGGAGAGGCAGATACTGTCCCTTGTGTCCAAAGTGATAGGTCCAAGTCGTTTGCATCTTCTGAATCTGGCCAATCCATGGAATAGCAGCACCAAAACACGCCCACAGCATCCTTCAAATCTTCAACTTCATGACATACATGATTTTGCAACATTGTTGTGGGTGACCAACTGATTTTCCAGCAACCGACTCGCTCGAAATTCGAAAACGCGTCCGTTGCCAGGCAAGGCCATTCTCAATGGATGCGCACCGATCGGTCCATTGCGGTACAACGCGCATAGGGTATAACGCGCACCCGCACACATTGAATGCAATGGGCCGGCCGGGGCACCGATCGGTCCATTGCAGTACAACGCGCACAGGGGTACAACGCGCACCACGACACATTGAATGCAATGGGCCGGGCCGGGGCACCGATTGGTCCATTGCAGTTCAACGCGTACAGGGTACAACGCTGCATAGGTATAACGCGTACCAAGCACACATTGAATGCAATGGGTCGGCCGGGGCACCGATCGGTCCATTGCAGTACAACGCTGCATAGGGGTACAACGCTGCACCCGCACACATTGAATGCAATGGGCCGGCCGGGGCACCGATCGGTCCATTGCAGTTCAACACGCATAGGGGTACAACGCGCATAGGGTACAACGCTAACCCGCACACATTGAATGCAATGGGTCGGCCGGGGCACCGATCGGTCCATTGCAGTACAACGCCGTACAGGGGTACAACGCTGCACTCGCACACATTGAATGCAATGGGCCGGCCGGGAGCACCGATCGGTCCATTGCAGTTCAACGCGCACAGGGGTACAACGCAGACAGGTACATACGCGGTACCGGCACATTGAATGCAATGACCGGCCGGGGCACCGATCGTCCATTGCAGTACAACGACGTACAGTGGGTACAACGCCGTACCGCGCACACATTGAATGCAATGGGCCGGGCCGGGGCACCGATCGGTCCATTGCAGTACAACGCCGTACAGGGGTACAACGCTGCACTCCGCACACATTGAATGCAATGGGCCGGCCGGGGCACCGATTGGTCCATTGCAGTTCAACGCGTGATAGGGTACAACTCGACAGGGGTACAACGCTGCACTCGCACACATTGAATGCAATGGCCGGCCGGGGCACCGATCGGTCCATTGCAGTTCAACGCGTACAGGGGTACAACGCGCACAGAGGTACAACGCGCACCCGCACACATTGAATGCAATGGGCCGGCCGGGGCACCGATCGGTTCATTGCAGTTCAACGCGTTCAGGGGTACTAACGCTGCACTCGCACACATTGAATGCAATGGGCCGGCCGGGGCACCGATCGGTCCATTGCAATTCAACGCATACAGGGGTACAACGCGCACCCGCACACATTGAATGCAATGGGCCGGCCGGGGCACCGATCTGGTCCATTGCTGTTCAACGCATCACTGTACATGTGACTGGCATATGTCAGCATGCCTGTCTCAGATGGACATATACCAGCCACAGATAGCTCCCAGGGAGTGAGGGGCACACCTACATCACGACAGCCTGTCCAAACTTTATCATAAGGCATGTAAGGCTGCATTTCCTATTGTGTGTATGTTGGTGTACATGTTGTCCTGTGGGTGTCACCTGTGGGCAGCCACCCCCAGGCTGTGCACGTGTTAATGGAGACAGGATCCTGGGTGTTACGTGTACATGACCACTGTGATGTGCAACTGTTCATATCTGTGCATGTGCCATGGTCACATTTCATGGTGGTGTATGTGTATGTCATGTCACATACCCCGTGAGTCCCATGTGGGACGGTATGTTTGAGCCAGGGTGTCCCAGTGGCACAATAGTGATGGTCCTCCACAGTCTTTGTGCATGTAGTGTTTACAATGTCTCTGATTTCATGTGCACAATGGGGAGACAGTCTCCACATCCACGTTGTGTGTGCATGGACTTTGATGTTGTGCGTGTGTGTGTCACAGACGTCCATGTCTGTCCTGCCGTGGCAAGTGGGACCACTACCTGTGGGGGTCATGGTTGTTTTGCTGTGGTGTATACATGATACTCCATGTAATGCCAGTGTCCATGTGGCAATACAGGGTCC
This sequence comes from Calotriton arnoldi, assembly GCA_963921515.1. Lineage (NCBI taxonomy): Eukaryota > Metazoa > Chordata > Amphibia > Caudata > Salamandridae > Calotriton > Calotriton arnoldi. Next base: position 151,600 of record CAWUFW010020387.1, read on the forward strand.
CTGGGAATGTACCTGTCGTTGAGCTGTGGTGCCTGGGGCACATCTGTCCTCACATGTCACTGTGGGGGGTGATTGTGACACGGCAGCAGGAGATGGGAACTGTGACACGGCCTCATGATATCCAATGGGCCAACCTGGGACTAATTGATGCCACCTGTTGGACCGTGTTGACAGATGTTGGCCATGTATGTACCATACATGTCCTTACAGAACTGCACACTTCATGTAGTTGTGCCTCATAATGATGTATGTTGGGATATTGAGTGTGTTCAATGCCGCATATGTGGGGTGACTGACAATCTTGCTTACTTCTCCTCTGCACTGCAGGGCTCCTGCTGTCCATCGACCATTCCCAGGCCTGGCAACGATGGTGGAACGGGACAGCATCCGACGGTACCGCTTCACCAGGCAGCTGATTGAGGATTTGGCAGTGCAGTTGTCCCCACATTTGCAGCCTGGCCGGTCGTATCCTACAGCGCTGACCCCCAAGGTGAAGGTGATGGCAGCCCTACACTTCTTTGCCACCGGTACCTTCCAACATACTGTGGCGACTGCTGGTGGGATGTCACAGACCATGTTGAGCCGTGTGCTCCGCGATGTTTTGGCGGCAATGTTGCTATTCCTGAACCGGCACATCTATTTCCTAGACTGCGACGTACTCACTGACGTGAAGAGTGACTTTTATGCCCTGGGGAGGATGCCGCATGTCATTGGCTCCATTGATGGGACACATGTGGCTTTGGTACCACCACAGGCCCAGGAGCAGGCCTACAGGAACCGCAAGCACTACCACTCGGTCAATGCACTGGTGGTGTGTCTTGCAGACATGACCATCACACACGTGTGTGCCCGTTTCCCTGGTTCAGCACACGATGCCTTTGTGATGAGGAGTAGTCGCATCCCCAGGATGATGGCACAGATGCAGAACCAGCGTGCCTGGCTTGTCGGTGTGTACTGACTTTGTGCCATTGTGTGTGATCTGATCTGTAGTATTCCGCCCACTTTTCCAAGTCAGCTAATGTGCACTTGTCTGTCCGTAGGTGACTCGGGATACCCCAACATGCCGTGGTTGCTGACACCCTCAGGAACCCTGTGACACCAGCCCAGATGCGCTACAATGAGGCACATGGTCGGACCAGAAGAGTGATTGAGCAGACATTTGGTCTCCTGAAGAGCCGCTTCCGCTGCCTGGACAAGACCGGAGGGTCCCTCCCATATGCCCCTGCGAAAGTGTGCAAGATTATCATCGTGTGCTGCATGCTCCACAACCTGGCAGTGCGGAAGGAGTTGCCTCTCATCCAGGATGACAATGACCAACATCCGCCACCTGTGGAGGATCCTGGCCTGGACCACGATGCCAGTGACGATGATGATGATGATGATGATGAGGGTGATGTCCGCACACAGCTCATCACCAACTTCTTTAGCTGAATGTGAGTATCCTGAGGTGTCATGTCAATGATGTGAGTTGACATGATATGTGTAGGTGGTGCTCTGGTGCTGTTGGAGTGTGTCCATGGGCTACTTGATTGGATGTGTGTTGCGATGTGTGCTTACAGGTGGGCTGTACTCCCCAAC